>PVLA01000367.1:0-287169 GCA_004027455.1 Hydrochoerus hydrochaeris
AAAAAAAAATTCATGCAATGAGGAAAGAAAAGATGAAGTTACTACAGATCCTGAGGAAATTCACAAAATCATCAATACCTACTTTGCAAATCTTTACTCACATAGGCTGGAAAACACACAAAAAAATGGATATATTCCTAGAAATGTATGAATCAAGAATATATACAAATTTTTAATAACTCAATATCAGTTATTAAAATTGAAATCATAATTGAAAACTTGCCAACAAAGAAAAGCCCAGGTCCTGATGGATTCACAGCTGAATTCTACAAGAAATTCAGAGACATTTTAATTCCAATATTCCTCAAAATTTTTAATGAAATTGAAAGAGAAGCATTCTGACTCATTCTTGGAGGCAAGTATTAATCTGATATCTAAACAAGAGAAAGTCTCAACCAAAAAGGAGAACTACAGGCCAATCTCTCTAATAAATATATATACAAAAATTCTCAATAAAATACTAGCAAATGGACTGCAACAAGTCTTCAAGAAGATTATACACCATGACGAAGTGGGATTCATCACAGGAATGCAGGGATGGTTCAACATATGCAAATCAATAAATGTAATACAGAAACAAAGACAAAAAGCACATGATCCTCCCAAAAGATGCAGGAAAAGCTTTTGATAAAGTCCAATATTCACTCATAATAAAAAAAACCCTAGAGAAAATTGGAATAAATGATTTCTACCTCAAACTGATAAGAGCCATCTATAAAAAACCAAGCCAATGTCATACTAAATGAACAAAAACTGAAAGCTTTCACCCTAAAATCAGGAATAAGACAAGGATATCCACTATCACCACTCCTATTCAATGCAGTTCTGGAAACATTAGCCAGAGCAATTAGACAAGAGAGAGAAATTAAAGAATATAGATAGGAAAGGAAGAAGTTAAAAAATTGTTATTTGCAGATGACATGATACTCTATGTTGAAAGCTCCAAAAACTCCACCAAAAGACTACTAGAATTAATAAGCAAATTTATCATTGTAGCTGGATGCAAAGTCAGAACTCAAAAATCAATAGCATTCTTATATTAACCAACAAACTCACTGAGAGAAAAATTATGGAAATAACACCTTTCACAATAGCATCCAAAAAAATGAAATAGTTAGGAATCAGTGTAACAAAGGATGTAAAAGATCTATATATAGAAAACTATAGTTCTCTTAAAAAGGAGATTGAAGAGGATATTAGAAAATGGAAAGGTATCCCCTTACTCTTGGTTAGGAATAACCAACATTTTGAAAATGGTCACACTCCCAAAACTGTTGTACAGATTTAATGCAATTCCAATCAAAATACCATTAGTGCATCTCACAGATCTAGAGAAAACATTCCTAAAATTCATTTGGAAACATAAGAGAACTAGAATAACAAAGTCAATCCTGGGCAACAAAGGTAAGGCAAGAGGCATCTCAGTCTCTGCCTTGAAATTTTACTACAAAGCTACCATGATAAAATCAGGATGGTTCTGGCCAAAAATATAAAACCAGACCTGAGGACCAATGTGGAAATGGATTAAAAGATGCAGACACACTTACTAAGACACTCAGCCACTTTATCTTTCACAAAGTGGCTAAATATGTTCACTTAAAGAAAGATAGCCTCTTTAATAAATGGTACTGGAAAAAATTTGCTTTACATGTAAAAATCTTGAAGACATAGGGATAGGCAAAGAGTCCATGAGCAAAACACAAACTGTATGGGAAATAAGAATCAACAACTGAGATCTCATCTTATTAAAAAGGTTTTGCACATCAAAAGAAATCACCTACAATAAAGCCTATAGAATAGGAAAAAATTTTAGCCAACTATCTCTCAGACAAAGAACTTATATCCAGAACATATAAAGAATTGAGAAACATCAAGCCCCCCACATTCAAAAAACCAATCCAAAAATGGGCATTTGAGATGAGCACACACTTCTCAGACAAAGAAATACAAATGGAAAATTAAAATATATGAAGGAATGTTCAACATCACTGGTCATTCAAGTAATGCAAATTAAACGACACTGAGATTCCATCTCACTCCAGAAAAGAAGGCTGTCTTCAGACAGGAAATCAACCAATGACAAATGTTGGCAGGGCTGTGGGAGGAAAAGAACCCTTCTCCGCTGTTGGTTGGAGTGCAAACTGGTACAACCACTGTAGAAATCAGCACGAAGATTCCTCAAAAAGCTAGGATTTGAGATCCCATTCAATCCAGTTATTCCCCTTCTTGGTATTTTCACAGAAGAATTGAAAACATCAGGCCACAGTGATATTTGTCACCCATGTTTATAGAAGCACAAACTGTAATAGCTGAATCTTGGAAACCATCCAAATGCCCAGCAACCACAGAAAGTATAAAAAAGATGTGGTATTTTTATACAATGGAATATTACTCAGCTATAAAGAAGGATAAAGTTGAGGCTTTTATACGTAAATGGATGCAACTAGAGAGCATACTCATAAGTGAAATAAGTCAGACTCACATATGTAAATATCATATTGTCTCCCTGGTTTAAAAAAAGTAAGATCCAAAATTTGCAATAAATATTGTGAAAGTGAAAGGGGAAGAAACTGTTCAAAAGTAAAGAATACCTGGGATGGTGGAAAAGAGAAAAGGAAAGCGGGAAAATGTAATATATAATAGACATATATATACAAGATGGATAATTATACTAATAATCTCTATCACTTCATCTAAAAGAATGGATTGTGCTTTCATTATTTGATCATTTTTCATGCCTATATCTTGTAATCTGAGCGACTAACTTGAAGATAACAATATACAATATATTAACCATTGTTAATCTCATATTATTTTGTTTTTTAATTCTGTATCAGTTTTTATTCTTTTTTCTTTAAAAAAAATATACACACACACAAACACACACAAATAAGCATTAGGACCACATTTTTGAAATGTAGCTTAATACTTTTATCAAGGGAATATAAAGATGTGCCAATAAAGATATGTCATATGATATAAAAATTGCAAAGGAAGATAGAAAATTAGCCTTATTTGTAGCAATATGTTTATACATGTGGAAAATGCACCTATCAATAAGAACAACAAAAAATAAACTAATGGAGCATTAATTTATAAGCCTTATGACCAGAAGATAATCTTTTTTCTTCTCTCTTCTTTTTTTTTTTTTTTTTTGTGGTCCCGGGGATCAAACTCATGACCTTGTGCTTGTCAGGCAGGTGCTTATGCCACTGAGCTAAATCTCCAGCTCCAGAAGACATTTTTTTAAAAACAAATAGCGTTTCTAGACATCAATTTGCATAAATAATATTGGAAGAAAAAGATCTCATTTATAATAACGAGTTTAAAGGAAACTTTTAAAATCTAAGTAAGATCTGTATAAAAATATGTTTAAATGTTACTAAGAATCATAAAATTTAAATAAATGAAAATATATATCATTTTCATGGTTGAGAAAACGTAATCACAAAAAATATATTTTAAATACCAAATTAATATTTATAGATTCAATGTAATTACAGTCCAAATTTTTATGTGGATTTTTGGAGCTAGAAAAGATGATTCTAAAATGCATATGAAAAAGCACAATGTCAAGATTATCCAAAGATAAAATTAAAGAATAACATGAAGAGATGTTGCCTGCCCATATTAATAATAAAGCAATAGCATGATACTGGCACAGTAATAGACAACAGAGAATACTATACCACAGGACAAGTTGACCAGCTTTATTTAGCCATTCCACAGCATATATTTTAAATCATCAGTGGTACACCACAAATATATGCAATTTGTATTTCAATTTATTTTAAAAACAACTTGCATGCATTAAATATTATTTGAATAATGAAGAAATGATTAAATTACTAAACAAAATAATGTGAAATAATGTGGATAATGTGAAAACAAAAACAGAAAAACACACAAATCACTAACTACAAAAAAAGTTCCTAAAAACCAAAAATCTCAATCACAAATGTTTGATTAAATGTAAATAAAAATTTCTACTTATCAAATGTAATCACAAATAAAGACAATTATAAACCACAAAATTAATACCAGACTCTACAAAGAATGTGTGCACATAATTTTTTTTTATCAGTACCAGGGATCGAACTCACAACCATGCACTTGCAAGGAAGGCACTTATGCTGGTGAGCTAAATCCCCAGCCCCATAATTTAAAAAGATAAATATTTCAACTTTTAAAAAACCTGAATATAACACAAGTGCTGCAAAATATTAAGATTGAATGAAATTGGATGGCAAGTACCTGGATATATGTTGTGCTGCTCTCTGAAATTTTCTGTGTGGTTGAAACATCTCCTGAGAAAACTAGATAAAAATAAAAAAAATGTGTACCAATCACTTTCCTGTGACTGAGACAAAATACCCAGTACCTGCAACTTAAAGATTTATTTTGGCTCACAGTTTCAGTGTGTTCAGTCTGTGGTAAACTGGCGCCATGGCAGAAACAGCATGGTAGAAGAAAACAATTCTCCATAGAGCAGACAGGAAATAGAAAGATAGAAAAGAGGAGCTAGGAATAAATATCACCCTCCCAGATCACATCCCCAGAGATTTACTTCTAATCAGGCTTGACCTCCAAACAGAACATTAGGTTGCAAACTCATCAATGGATAAGTTCACTGGTAAGTACAGTGCCTCTCTGACCCAATCCCCTTTCAGAATCCCCACCTCTGAACACATGAGACTTTGCGGAGACATTTTAGATCTAAACAATAGTACTGTGAATTAGTATAAAAGAGGCCTGCTGTTTTTAGGCCTGTTTGACACCAGCACCTGTAAATAAAAACCTTGCCCTTTACAGTTAAAGATTTCAGTTTCCATATCTGGAAAACAGACCAGTTATAATAATATTTACCTATGGGTAAAGGCTAGTACAATAACTAGTACTCAGTAAGAAAATGAGTTTCTTTTGTGTTAATTATGTTAATAATGATGATAATGCCACTAATTCCATCTTATTTATTCCTCTCTCACACATAAATCTACCCTCAAAAAGGTAAGCCATATTGAGACTGACCTGCTTGATACAGTACATGATTTTGAACAATGTGTGATATGTATCTATTTGTAAGAAGGCTGGGCAAGTCCAGTCCTAGACAAACTCTAAGTATGAAATATAATAAATACTTGGTACCCACTGATATCCATCAGAGTCCTCTTAACAGTCCATAAACATCTACCCTCTGCCTTAACTCTACTAGTTCTTACTTAGGGGCTAACCAATAAAAAGAGTATTAGTGAGAATTACTGTGTTTTAAGAGAAAACTCAGAAATAAAGTATCTTTCAGACTCAAGATACTGATATTAATGGTAGATTAATTTTATCTTAAGCCTCCTCAATCACATCAAGTAGGAATTTCTTGTAAAGTAGTACTGGAGCTGGAACTGCAAAATCATGTGCCCTCATGAGCAAGTCAGTGTTCTTGCGTTGACACAAGGACACATGGACACAAAGACACACACATGGAGGGGGTCTCATTCAATCTCTGTTTCTGTGTAATAAGAAGAGCAGTCTAGCATAGGCTATCCATTAATCCTAATATCAGGTTGTGGTCTGCAAGGCAAAGGTCTTATCCCTGGAAGTAACTGTGCTCTCCCTCGAGAGGGACAATCATCCCTAGAGTCAATTATCCACAGAGGTGGCAGGTTCCCAAAAGGCAGGCCTCAGGCAGGGAAGAGAATCTTTTTTTTCCCCTGCAGAGCCTGGTTTTATAGGAACTGTTCTTCAAGGAGTCAAAATGCCTGGGGTGAGCTCTTGGGCAATCAATGGTAAAGAGATGCCCACCCCACAGAGTTAGACTAAGAGCCAGGATGAGATGAATCCTATCACTTCCAGAGACCATGTCATAGATTCTTCAGCAGATTTGTAGAACAGCTTCTCCCTTGAGCTTGCTTCTCTTTGTTTTGATTCTGGTTTGAATATAATTTGCCTCCATTGAAATACATGTTGGAGTTTAATACCCATTGAAAGGTATTAAGAGAATGAAATCTTAGATCATATATTGTGTTTGGAGGTGGGATCTTTGGGAGATGATTAGAATTAAATAAGACCATCAAGGATGAAGTCTCCATGATTGAATTCCCATGAATGAAGACAGGAGAAGAAAGAAGAAAGAGAGACAGAAATAAGAGGACACACACATACACACACGCACACAAACACTCATGCATGTTCACACAAGAACTTTATCTCTTGCCTATGCTATTTTGGAACTCTGCCAGGAGGAAGACCATAGCAAGATGCTGCTTCTCAAGCTTGAACCAGAATAATGAGTGAAAATTAACTTCTTTTCTTCACAAGTTATCTCTCTTTGGCCTTGTCGTTGGCAACATAAAGTGGATTGACAGATTTCTTCCCATGTCCTCAATAAAGTATTGCTGGAACATCTCAGCACTGTCATCTTGTACCACACTTGTCATGTTAATGTGCATTCTTGTGTGAGAATTAATGATAGGTCCTCAAATGCAAGTTCATTGCTATGTTTTTTAACTCATAAAGTGAGATACAGGTTATAAAGAATGTTTAAAAGGAGAATTATACACATTCCTACAACTAATGTCCATTAATTCTTACCAAACATCATTTTCTCCAGAGGAGAGATGTTTTCCTTCTATTACCAATGAGATAATTTAGTTAGCTCTGTCTGTGTGGCAGATCACTTCAAAATTTGGACATCTGAAACAATAGTCATGCATTATTGTGGGGAGTGATCTGGGCTGTGTTGAGGTAGTTCTTCTCCTGAGTTCCCCAAGATTCACACTTAGGGCCGCATAGCTTGCAAACAGGATGAGAACCACTAAGTCTAAGATGCCATTATTCATAAGTCTGGCAGTTGGTGGCTGTCAGCTTGTGATGACAGAGGTGACTGAGCCATATGTTTCCATCAGGCTAACCCAGGTGCGTAGACATTGTGGAGGTTGAGGGTTTGTGAGAACAGTAAAAGAAGACAATTTCAATGCAAAATTATTATCAGGTCCTTGTTTGAGTCTCATTTTGAAATGTGCCATTGAAATATTGGTAGGAGGACACTAATACAAAGTTAAGGGAGGGAATAACTTTATCCACTTTTAAAAAGAACCTACTATGCCTGCCTTGAGTGGCCTCACATTTTATAATGCAAGAAAGAATTTTCCATGGACACACAATATACCCACTGGCATTCACACACTCACATTCACATAAAGATGAATCACATACTCTCACACAGAGCAAGTGTACATACACACCACAGTCACCTCCTCACCCAAACATGGACACATACCCACAAGGAGAGAGTTGTATGGAGACACACATAAAATCAACCATGTGTATAGGCACCAAGTCAATTTACAAGGCAAGGTTTTCTGCAATACACACTCTGTTTCATTTTAACTCACAGCTTTTTCCTTGAGAAAATCTGCCATGGCAAATTCTGGAGAAGGAATCCGATGCTACAAGCCTTCCTTTGATATGAAGGGTTAAGCGATTAAAGATGACCCAGCCTGCCAGCTGCAGGCCTGTCTCTGTGGTCTGATTTCTCAAGATGATACAGCTCACTTCCCAGCAGTGATTGCAAGATTTAAATCTAAGTCAGGAGAGAGAAAAATGCAATTCTTAGTACGATGTTAGTTAGAGCACAGCTAGAGACAGCATAACTGATGAACAGACAGAGTTTTTGCAGAATTGTTTAACCATTTGACTAGATGGAAACTAAGAAGATACATTTCCATGGAGCTTCAGGGCTCGGGGGCCTTAGCTGGTCCCCTGGTCTAATTCCCAACAGACGTGTGTTCTAGAAAAGATATGAGTCTTTAAATAAAGATCTCTTCTTTTTTTAACTGAAAGAATTTGACTTTGTTATATGTTTTAATATCTCTATGCATATACTACCAACAATTTATAATTAATAAGTGTTATGTTCATAAATTTTTAAATAACAATATTATTGAAAAAATACATTTAAATGGGATTACGTGTATTTTCATCTCTTCCGAGTTCCTGGTGGTTTGAGGGTAGAGAGATGGATGATTTTTTTGCCCAAAGGGATAAAGTTGCTAGAGAAGATTTCAAATAGGGACCATTTTTATAAGCTCACTGTATCTTCCTGTAAACTCTCAGGCTAGGACTGGACTGGATGACTCCCAACACCAACATCTGAACTGCTTTTTAAATTTGACACTCTCGCCTTTTAAGGTTGCCCTCATCCTCATCACATACAGCCGTGTTCTCCTCGCTGACCAAATCTGTTGGTTGCAGGATTACATGCATGCTTGGAAAAACAACAGAGAAACTGTGGAAGCTTGAAACAGGTAGGAGATGACTGCTTTGGTTTCAAAAAACTGGTGGTGATTGGCAAAGGCAGATATTTGAGGTACACAACACATCTCAAGCCTGGGAGTACCCAAGAGTATCCCAGAGACCTATGATGCAGCTGATTACCTTGGGGCTATAAACTCAGTGAGGAAGATCAGGTAGGCAGCCTAAAGTGAGAAGACAGCTGGACATTACTGGAAAGTATGTGGCTCCTCTCTACCCAGCCCAAGAATTGGGGCCTATTGGATCCAGACCTTCTAAAGTCTCTCATTTTTCAAATGTTGCCAACTAACTCAAATTATATCTTGTCTGCAGGCCAAAGCAGTCAGCCAATCAATCAATCAACCAATCAATCAAAGAAGAAAAGCAGTTAAATTTCCAAAGCATACACTCTGATCATAGGAATCCTAGTTAAGCAGGAAAGAGGAGTACTGAGCCTCAACTTCCATTTTCCTAAGACACTTTTGATATGATGCCAAAAAGACTCAGCTTCAAAAGTGGGCCTTCGAGCAGTGGCCCTTTTGTCCCTCCAGCCTTTTGCTCCCCCGCTGGAGAAAGTAACTATACCCTACCAAAATATGATGCTTAAAAACCCACACCTACTTCCCACCTTGAACTTTATCCTGTTTTAAACTTTGGAACCCCTAAGGGTCCTGTCTTAGTTACTTTTTACTCATTGTTGAGACAAAATGCCCAAAGTTAGAAAAGGAAAGTTTTATTTCTTACAGTTCTTGGGGGTTTCAGTCCATACTCAGTTGGCTCCAAGCAGCAGGGTGGCATGGCAAGACACCCATCCCTGGCCACCACAAATAGCAAGGTTCTTACCCAGCAAGAGAGAGAGACACCTTCTTCCTGCCATTACGTTGTATGCTGGCTCTACCCCTAGGTGGGTGTAGCACTCACACCACCAAGCTGAGCTCTAGACAGCAAACTAATCACAAATGCTAGATTTGGTCGAGTCCATAATTCATGAGGCTTGGGGGCCACTGACATAAACCATGACAGGTCCTTCCACATCTTCTGCCTTTTTCATAACTGTTTTTTACAGTAATTGGCTGGGATGTCACCAACCTCTTCATCCATGTTCCTCAGTATTCAGCATCCTTTTCAGCTAGGAGAATCCTCCATAGTGTGACTCCCAACACTCACTTATATTCAATGCCTTCATTTTCTTTTATTTTGTTTTTACTTTTGAGAAAAGTTTTCAGTGTCAAAAACTTTCTGGTTTCATCACCTCAGAGCATCATCTGCAGCTCCATCTCCTGCCCTTAACTAAGGGTGACAAGATAGCTGTGATAAAGCTGTCTCTATGGAGCCCAGACAGCACAGTCCCACACCAGCCACCTCCTGAGGCCCAGGAGAGGCTGGTAATCCTGACTGGTACTGACTCAGCCTAGGCTGCTCCTCAGCCTTACACCTGGCCTTCCTGATCACTTGCCTCATTGTCCTGTGAGCTTTTATGTAAGGACTCACTTCTTCCCCAGCAAAACTCTCCAGGACAAAAGTCATATATTATTTTATTTTCCAAGTCTGTACATAGTGCTTCTAACAAACTGTACTACTAGAAATGAGAGTACTTTTATCATCGCCTGCTGTCCCCCTCTTTGCCAGCTTACAATATCAGCAGCATTTGATGTGGGAGGTCTGAAACCAGACTGGAAGACTTGCCTAGGAGAACACATGTGCTTCCCAATCACATCAGTGAGGTAGATGGCTGCATACACTCTAAGCAGGTGGGGCTTACAACAGGTAGGATTCCCACATGAAGATACCCTCCCACACTGACCACTGGTGCCTGAGGAAGTAATGACTCCAATGAGCTAAAATGTCTTCATGGTGTTGACTGTTCATTTAGGTGTTTCCTGTATCTCTGGCACAACACTATACATTTGGCCAGTATGATCTTATTTAATCGATATGACAAAATCAGGAGATAGACTTTGTTCATCCCACCTCCACAGGCTAGGACCCTGAGCTCAGAGCAGATAAGTAACTTGCTAATGGTCATGGCTGACAGGTGGTCATACAGTCCTATACGAATGCAGGTGTCTATTCCAAAGACCACTCTCTCACCTCCGATGCTGTCAGACTACAAATCAGACTAAAACTGCAGACGTGAAAGAGCAGAGAGTGATGGTAGAGGGTGATGACAAACAGAGGCTTCCAGGGAAAACCACCATCCAAGCTGTGTCCAGAATTGCAGTCTGTCTTCATAAAGCTTTTCTACCACCCACAGCTCTCTTACTATCCAGGCCAGCATTACTTGCCTCTCAAGTATTCCAGCCCACTCAATCCCAACACAGCCCTCAATAATGTCAGCCCTACTGACTGAAACGCAGTTCAGACTGGGTTGAGTTCCCATCTGTGTTCAACAATAACCTTTGGCTTCTGATTAAAGTCTAAACTCTCCAGGACTTTCACTTCACGGATTTTCACACTCAGCCTCCAATCAACCAATCAGATTTGCCTCCAGCTACAGGCTCAGATGCCCCAGGCTTGTGCTTCAGACCCAGAACACAACTCACTGCATCCCAGCTAAACCTTGCCCTCTCATTCTCTTGTTTCCCCTTTTCCCCTCTGTGTTTGCTCAAGTTGCCAACCACATTTTTGGAGCATCTCCTAGGTACTTGACACAGTCCTGATTTGTAAGATCAGACTTCTTCTTCCACACTTACTCCAAATAATTCCTACTTCATGAGGTGATTTTACCAATATTTTCATTCTCTATGAGTCCAAATATTTACATTTGGCCTTGAACCACTGTCATACATCTGTTCCTTGGGAACAAGGAGTGTGGCATCAATGGCAGTTAGTCCTTCATTGATCATGGTGAGCTTCAATTCATTTGGTACTGGACTGATGGACGGTTCCAGAGCTCCTGGTTTATCATTTCCCCTTATCATGTAAACAATGATAAAGAAAGTATGTCATCAAAGCAGTCATTAAAATATCAAGGAATGAATTCTCTGAAGCATCTAATTGTTGCAAAGCATAATAGCAATTGCCCAGTCTCCTGAATAATTTTGATTTATCTAACATTTTCATACTGTGTACCTATACAATTAAATAAGCTGTGTAAATCCATAACACTTTGTGCTGTCAGACAAGGGCTATGCAAGTCATGATAAAGAGGATTGAAACTATACTGCTCATTCCTTCTGGAGTTTAGATTCTAACCTTTAATGTTAAAAATAAAAGTGGGTGTCAGGCTCAAGACCTATTCATTCAATCAACCAGTTGGAAGCCATTTATTAAATGCCTGCTGCATGGAGCCTTACACTTTGACTACAGAATAAACGGGTACAGTTTCTTCCTCCGGGTCTGCGATACAAGACTTGCTTGGATGAAAGAAGCAGACTGCACACTTCCTGAGCCTGGGACAGGTAATATAAATTACTAATCTGAATAGTGAGGAAAAAATCAAAGTAAAAGATAAATCCAAACAAGTTGGGGATCATCAGGAAAGATGTATTGTGACCATCTCACTTTCTCAATAGATCGTAATTTTCAAACCTCAGGAAAATTCTGCATGAACCATCTACAGGAGTCAGATCCAGACAGTTCTTAGGGCAAAAGGAGATACAAGGCATAGGGCATCTCTAATCCTGTAGGCTTTCCATTTATTTTCAGTTCATTTGCTGCTCACTTACCGTGTGCCAGGCCCTAGAGTGGGAAACAAGTGGAACATGGTCTGAATGGAGATTGCAATGTAGCACATAAGAGGGTCTCTTTCACACTTGAAGAGCATATGCTGAACATCATATGTTCAAGTTGAGGTTGGCTTTCAAGTGAGCTGAATTTCTAGGCACAGAATGGATGAAGAGAAAGGAGTGCAGAGGCCGGGTGGATGGCAGAGGAAACCTTTCTGAGAATAGACACCAGTAATCAATTGCAGCACTTCAAGCTTTAAAAGTTTAGGTCAGAGTGTTGTGTGACAGTCTTGAGGAAGAAGGAAGGGAGCTGCTGCCCAAGAAAGAGATGCCACATGGCATTCTGTACCAAGGTCAGCCCTGCCTCCACCACCCTCAAGCTGAGACTTGGCATTGCTGCCATAAACAACAGAGCCAAGATGTGGAAAAAAACACAATGAAATGGGCCTGCCATCAATGAGGAGGCATCGTGCAATGCCAGCACTTGATTTGGAAAGTATTCATAAGGCTTACTTGGCCAGGATATTTAAGACAAAAATAGAAATATTCTCATCAATGATTTATAAGATTTTTTTAGAGAGATGGGGCAGAACCCAGTAAAACAAAGAGCCAAAAAAAAAAAAAAGCCAACTCCTACTTGTCACTGTGCTGGTGAGCATGGGCCAGGGGAGACAGAGCCATGTGAGCATGTTCTTTGCTCCTAACCCAGAGATTAAGCTAGAAAAGCTACCAACTCAGCCTCAGACTCTCAGAACCCAGGCTACTTTTTATACTATTCCAATCATAATTTTATTCTTTCCCAGGACTGAAACCTCCAGACAAGTCTGAAAGTTCTATATGCATTACAGAGACTAGAAATATTAACAAGCTAGCAGCTAATCAGATAGGAACATTATTCCAAACATAGAGAAACCTATTCTGGATTCTACCGTCACAAGAATTAATGTGACCAAGGAATGAAATAAGATTTTGAAAGAATAGAAAGTGAATGAACACTTCCCCACAATAAGGTAAGATCGTTGCACAGTTATGAGCTGAGCTTGTTATAAACCTATTCTTAGATTCTGTTCATTTTCAATTATACACTAGTTGCCACCATCTCCTGGTCTCCATGAGAAACACATGGGATATGAATGGAAAAATCACTTCGGTCCTGTACTATTGCTAATGTCCTGGCCCCTAATCCTGCCTGCCTCCAGTCCATCCTACAAAGAGCTCCTCAGGTGATCGTCCTGAATCCAAATGTGATCAAATCATCATTACAGGGAGGAAGCCCTTCAGCACCTTATTACCCACTTACATGATCAAGATCCTACTCAGATTGGCTTTGGAGGATCTCCAGTCCCCCAGCCAGATGAGAAGTATCCACTGCTCACAGAGGGTGCCAGACCTGAGAGATATAGAATAGGATAAGAAAGGCACAGGTGTGCCCTCATGGGGGTCTTGGTCGACTGAGGCAGGGAAAGAGAGGGAATCAGCAGTAATTGCAATTCTAACAGACAATTATCATTGTGTAAATGGTTATGAGAAGTACAGAGGACCTCTGAAGTGCACGGTGGTTTCCCTATCTTAATCTCAATAGTCAAGCAAGGGTTCCTTGCAGCAATGATGTTTACACAGAGAAATGAAAACAACAGCAATAAGCTAGCAAGGAAGAGGAAGAGGGTACCAGGCAGAGAGTTAGAGTGAGAGAGATCATGGGAGCAGAGAGGATGAGAATGAGAGTGGTGTGGTCTGGGGCTGGGTATTCAGGACAAGGGGAAGGAGAAGACAATTGAAGGGTCTTAAAGGGAAGGCAAATGGGATGGAGTGGGGTTATAAGACCCTGGAATACTGATGAGAGTACACTTTATTTTGGAAGTAAAGAGAACTCTTAGGAAAGGAACTGACAAAACAAGATCTATGTTTCAGAAAATTATTTCTACCCCCAGAGAAAAATATATGTGGATCAAAGAAAGCAAAGCCAAGGGAAAGAGACTGGTTAGAGGACTGTGGCAATAGTATGGGGCAGCATAGGGCTGGTGGGAGGGAAATGGCAGTGGTCAGAACCTACAGGACTTGGAGACGAGTGGTATCTCTAGCTGGAAGGATGAGATGTGTTCAGGAATATTTCTATTTCTGGCTGAGATGATGGGGTAGATGAGGAGGCCACTAGCAAAAATATGGCCTTCAGTGGAGGAGATATTTTCTATCAGGAGAAGTGAAAAATCCTGAGTCTGAGGTTCTTTTCATGCAGTTTTAAAAACTATAAGGAAGGACCAGAGGTTAGTAAGCAAAAGAGAACTGTCCATGTTCATTTGCAATCATCAAGCAGGAATTGATAGGTATACAAAGAGAACAAGTATGTCTTGGAAAAGCAAGAGTTACCTTGAAAGAGGAACCAATTAATAGCATTAAAACAATGATTAAAAGTAGCCATTGCATTTGGCCACTAGGGAACCACTAATGGATAGCTTTAGTAAGAATAATTTTGGTAAAGTGAGAGGGAAGACTTAAGAGTATTACAGACCAAAAGGAAAGAAGCAGAGAGAGTAAACAGAGGTAGTTACCTACTTCAAAACATGTGGCAGGGAAAAGAACAAGACAGGGGAGCAACTGGAACAAATGCATGATGACAGAACTTCCTAAAGGGACTGGCTACCATGTGAAGGGGCAGGCGCCCATCACGGCCAGTGGCCAGGCCTGCTGGGGAAGCATTTCGATGCTAGAGGATGGATTCCTCCAATAAGTGCGGGAGTAAAAGAGGACATTGAAGGTCTACTCCACATCAAAGATTCTCAGTCTCCATGGAAAATGAGATTAGTCAAAACAGTTGTTTCTGCAGTCTGTTGTTTAGAATTGAGAGCCAAGCTTCGGCATCAGGATACCAAGATTAGAGCGGGAAGAGCATTTCTCTTGCCTTTTTGGCTGTGAGACAAGTAACATGTACAACTTCCCCATTGGCCATTTTAACTGGAGGCTACATGGCTCAGGCTAGAGAAAAAGAATCAGGAAGGAGGAATGCTACTGAGGTCACCCTGTTCTTCCCACTAAGAGAAAGTCAGCTTCTTGAAGGAGGAAACCAGAGGAGGAGGATCAGGTTGAAAACAGATTGCGTAATTGTGGAGCCAACACTGCCTCCCTCCTCCCTGCAAGTCCCCAGGGAAGGAGACTCCCTTAGGCTTCTGACTAACAGGGAAGCCAAGGCCTCCACCTCTCCAGCATGAGGTAGACCCAGTCTGGCCAGCAGCTGAGACAGACTGCATCTCTACTGCTCCAGCCCAGAAGCACAGAGCAGGAAGGAGTGGAGGAAAGACAGACTGACTGACTGACTGAGAAAAGGAACACAGGAGAGGGAGAGAAAAAAAAAAAGAAACACTAAACAGTGAGCAGATAGATATCTATTGATACTTAGTGTATAGGGGTGCTGTTTATATCGGACCCTGAAGAAGTTCTCACTTCACCTCTCTAGATGTTAATTGCCAAAAGGGTAAAATGAGAAAAGTAGCTTTGAAGATATCTAAGGTTCCTTTCAGCTTGAAAATCCTATTTCTCAAATTCTGCATCTGTATATATAGAGCACCCCCAGAGGCCAAAAGCATTAGCAGCACAAAGAAAACACAATGAACCCCGGCAAAGAGGCGCTGGCCCATGTGTCCCTGACAAATATGGACATGTGTGCACAGACAGGACAGTGGGTGCTATGTGGAATGGGTGCCTCTTCTGATGACAACAGGCAGAACCTCTACACATAAAATGTGCCTGCTCAATTCATACTCATATCTCTTCTGCATGCTAGTAAATGCTAATCTCAACTAACCTAAATGCTTAACAAATGAATCACTTTAGATTGTCAAGCATCCTAGGTAGCTAAGGATTTACTCTTCAAATGAGCAAGACTGGTTTTAAAAGCCATCATAGAGGAAAATTTTTTCTTATTGCTATAAATATTTTAAACAGACTCTGCCAAATCACACTGTGAGCTCTCAATGGCACTGGTGATGTGTGTCCTGTGCCATTCTCAAGCTGTACCACAGAGCAAATAAGCTATAGGACCACCCACAAGGGTCCCCTGCACAGTACAGGGCCAGAGGGCATAGACCTGCAGAAACTGTCCCTGATCTGTGGACAGAAGACAGGGAGGAGCAGGTGATCACGCTGCTCACCAGCCAGCCCGTTTTTCCCAGATCAGAGCTGAACCCAAAGTAGTGAAAAAGGATAAGGACAAATGTTTCAGAGTAAGTGGAAAGCAGTGAAGCTGGGCTCCCCTCCTGTTTGGGTAGCTCTAGGAAACCTAAGGCCACCCTCCAGAACTGTAAAAGAGAGTGAGTTTAGGCAAAAAGATGCATTTAAACAGATTCATCTCCCAGCCTCTCCCATTTATCCACCTGCTCCAGGTGCTGGAGAATCCCAGAAGCTCTCTGGTTGCCTTCTCTGTGGAAAACCCAAGGACGGAGAGGGAGAAAGTCAGGGTACATCTCAAGCCCTAAGGGCAATGATGAGATGGCCTTCTGCAAAGGTGGCCATAGCATGGGCTGGGGACACAGAGCTACCTGTAAACATACCAGCCAAAGTGGGCCTGGGGTTCTGGACCCATGGAGAGACCAGCTGCCACACTCCACAGAGTCCACTGAAGCCCCAAAGTACACAGCATGAGTACAAGTATGACCCAAGGTGCCTCCCATCCAAAGGATTCCTGCCTTGGGCACCACCTGGGGTAGAGCAGAGAGGGGTGGAAAATTACCAAGGTGGAGGATTTGCCCCTGCCAGCCTAGGCTACAGCAGACACAGTGAGTCATGTGAAACAGCAGGTTTAAAGTCTACTTTCTTTGGCATGGGTGAGGCTGTACAGCAAGACTACCATGTTAGTTTGCCTTCTCAGTGTAAGGTCATCTACTGCTGCAGGTGCCAGGTGACAGTTCTGGCACCTCCCTTCCCCTGCTCTGCCCCACGAGGGACCTTTTCCAAACCTTTTCCTGATTAGTTCCAACCCAAGGCTAAACACTAGGAATGAGGGGTGTGTGTAGCCTTAAGGCTGAGTAGGGCAGCAGGGGGCGCAGAACAAGCACTGACTGACCCCTGGGGGAAAGGAGACACTGTCAGGGTACACAGCAGCTGCCCTCTGCTTCCTTCAGCTTGGGGGTCAGGAAAAGGATTCCACACCATTCTCTGTGGCACAGAAGAGGGGAGGTCAAACTCTTCTATACCAGTTTGCCTTCAGGCCAGTCTTGGACTTAACCAGCATAAGATTTGAGGGGCCAGAGAAGGCCTCAGGCTATCCCAACCTATTCCCAACAAAGCCTTTTGATGATAGTTGTTTGCAAGATAAAACACTGAAAAAAAAGATAAGTGCTAGGTGAAGAAGTCCCAAGTAAAGGGTGAATGGGCCCCCGAACAGCGGCGTACCAACAAGACCAGGCCCTTTGATCTTGGCCTCCTCAACCTCTAGGTCTCTGCCCTGAGTAACTGTGAGACTCCAGGTTCTATAGACAGCAGCCTTGAGGTTCTCAGGCCCCTCAGCCCACCATCAACTCACTTTCTAGAACACAAACATCCACACACAGGCTCACTCACTGGCAAAACACACAGACATCCACCAGGACAGCCACCCCTTTAGCAAACAGCAGGCATCAAGTAGCATCTAAACACCCACTTTTATCTTTGGTTACTTAATTATTAGATTCAGAGTGGTGTGGAAATGCCAACACTCTGAGATTCTATCTTCCACATTCCCAAAGATATCCAGGAGCGATCTCCAGTGATGGCATAGAACCACTCACAACCTAAAAATCCACTTTTGCCATTACCACCCTCACCAACAGCAGAGCCACATAGGTAGTGCTGTAGAGATGGCCCAACTGGCGCCTACCCTGATGGGGATGTACTGGTCGCACAGTAAGAGTCAAGCTCATGAGACAAAATTCAGCATCAGGAAGCAGAGAACCTGCCAGTTGGCACACAGAGCTGGTTTACAACAGAAAGGCAGGAGAACTCATGCTCTACCACATGGGACCCAGGGTACCTGGTGCTGACTTTCTGGCTATAAAGGTTCAGAATAGGAAGACTAGTACTGCTGCAATGGCAAGGACATCTTTCTGAAGGAGGTGGCAGCCAGAAAAGTCAACAAGGCAGGACAGAATTTGTTATAAAGAGAGGACATGGCATAGCATAGAAATCAGTAAGTGGGCCACAGAATCAACTAACCCGATTTTTAATACTGACTGTCACTTCCTGGCTGTGTGACCATAAGAAAGACCCCTACCCTCTCTGATCTTCACTACTTGGTAGGTAAAATGCCAATGCCTCCCTTCAAAGAGCGAGAAGGATGTATATAGGTCCTTTATGGAGCCGGTCTGTACTAAGCGGCTGAGGAGGTTAACAAAGCCATGAAGGCTGAAATAAGAGCAGTGTGTGGACAGGGCAGGGGCCAGAGGACAAGGACGGCTTTGAGGAGCCCAGAGGTCCACATAGGGCCCCCAGGCTGGATAATATTGTGGCAAGAGGGGGCTAACTCTGCTCCCACCTTTGGAGGGGCTCTCTAGCTCCAAGGAAGCTGCTGCCATGGAGGTGGTAGCCCTGCCAAACAGGTTGTCAGGCAACCCTGTTAGGGGCTTTCTTCCCCTTGGTGGTGACTCTGACAAGGAAATCAGCAGGCTGGCGGTGCGGCCCTGGGCACTGCAACAGACAAGGCCCTGGGGACAGCTTAAGTGGACAATAATTGCAGGTTATTACATACCGGGCTGCAGCCAAAAGCCAGGCAGCTATTAAGTGTGATTGGGGAAAATAATCAGAAGGAAGAGGATGGATGTGAGGACCAGACTGCTCCCTCTGCTCCCAAGGCTGCTGTGAGGATAAAAGCTGAGCAGAGACAGGGACAAGGTGGAAAGGGAGAGGAGCTTATTTATAGTGCAAGTACCCTGTGTTCAGGGAAGCAATTCGATCTTTGTCTGGGATGGATCCTTGCCTCTCCTCACAGGGTATGCAGAGCAAGGATGAAGGGGCCCATCCTAAAGACCAGGAACTGAGCTCCAGAGAAGGGAACCATGACCCCAGCACACACAGCAAGCCTCCACTGAGCCCCTTTGTTGTTGGATGGCTGTTGGCTGATGGCTGATGGCTTTTGGACATGGCACATGACCCTAAATTCTTGTGTCTGGCCCTGGTAGACAGCCATGGGGTTGATGAGGGAGGCTCTAAGAACTGAACCTGAGAGCAACAGTAAAGACCCAAAGGTAAGATCAAAACTGAAATCAAGATCCTACCCCAGGGCTGGGGATTTAGCTCAGTGGCCTAAGCGCCTGCCTGGCAAGTACAAGGTTGTGAGTTCAATCCCCAGTACCAACAACAACAACAAAAAAAAAAGATCCTACCCCAGGTGCCAGCTCAGCAGATAGGATGGACCAAGGCAAGGGGCTTTTCACAATATCAGTGGCTATTTCCCAGAACTTTATCTTTTCACTAAGTCTATCTCAGGAATAGTAAAAGAAAAGCCTGTGCATTTTACAAATGAGAGTACAGAAGCCAAGAGCATTACATGACTTCTGCACAGCTGAGCAATGAAGCGTGACTATTGCTGCTATAGGGGCCAGCAGACACCACTCCAAGTCTGCCACTTAGAGAAGACTTCAACCACCCTCCGCTACCAGACAGGATGACACATGATGTTATTTGGTAGCCGGGGTGTCTGTAGGAAAGGCATTTCTCTTTCTAGGACAAGGACTGTAGAAATGGGTGGTCCTGCTCTTGTACTATGTGTGGATGGCACGTTCCTGACCTCCTTCCCCCATCTGCTTCATCTTCCAAACCTACTCTTTCCTCACTTTTGAAACAAAGGTGGGCACCCTCATTTCAAAAGCACCAAGACCATGAGCACCTTCAAAGAAACTCCCTGAAACAAAAACCAGACTCTATTATGTAGCAGCGGCAGCTTTTAGTAGAAAGCCCCCTACCCAGATGGGACATTGGTGTAGGCCAATGAGGGGATGTATATGATAGAGGGCCGTAGACCAGCCCACCTCCTTCAAGCACAGACATCAGGAACATCCTGTACAGCCCACCCTAAGGTTCTGATAGCCTCCCCATTCCAGCACTCGGTCTGGACTCAGCCTAGCCCAGTGACCCTGCTTGGGATCACGTGAGAGCAGAGACCTGGCTAAAAGAAGGATCAGTTACACTGTGACTCAGCATGAAGGCACAGGGCCAGCAAGTGAGTCACAGCAGCTTTGCCCACCCTCTGGGCAGGGAAGGATGCAGGCCAGTGTGTGTGGAGCATCCCTGCGTCTGGGTGTGCAGGTGTGTGGGTGCAGGCTCCCCTGACAGCAGCAGTACAAGGCGTGTACGTGATGTGACCTGAGTACAGGTGTGCATCATGAAGCTGCTGTACTGGGGAAACTCCATGGAGGCCCTGACCTGAGCCAGGCTCCCTTCCTCTATTCCCTGTATACCCCAGGTGGAAACTTCATCCACTTGTTCCCGTTTGGGCTCCCACTATAGATTCCTTTCATCTCCCCTGTGACATTGGGAGGACCACTCAGAAAAAGCCCTAAATATCTTTCCTTAGAAAATCTCCATGTGCCATTACACAGACCACAAATGTTCTTTTCTGCAATAGCTTAGACTTGGAAAGAAGATTTAGTACACTTTGCATGTATACATCCTTTCTTTTTAGTACTGGGATTGAACCAAAGGTCAAGGAGGACCTTTGCCCTGAGGTAAGTCTCCAGCCCTTTTTAGTTTATACTTTGAGACAAGGTTTCACTAAGCCACTAAGTTTCTCAGGCTTAGATCAAACTTATAATCCACTTGCTTCAGCCTCCCAGAGTGCTAGAATTACAGGTATGTACCACCACGCTGGGTACTAATTCATACACACTAATCAGAGCTGACATTTGTTGGCTACCTACTGTATGACAAGTACCACACAATTATTTCTTCTCTTTATCTTCATGACAATAACATGATATATATTATACCCATGTTTCAAATGAGGAAACTGAGGCTCTGAGATCATGACTTAAAATGTTATCTGCTCTCAAAGTCTAAATTTTTCTAAATACAACCCAAGCATGCATATGTATGCAGCATAGAATAGTAAACCTTATATACAGATTTTTAAACAATAAAAATTCATCATATTTTCAGACTATGAGCTAAATTAATACTAATACATCTGTTTAATAAGGGACTCAAATTTATATATACAGCTTTATATTTATGCTTTGGAAAACTTTACACTTACTAAAAGAGAGCTGCCATCTGAAAATTGTTGGGGAGGGGGGCTTTATTTTCTTGAAACCCTGTGGCATCTCTGAAAGGTTCCTAATGACAGCAAATCCACATCCTCTGCAAGTAGAAATGACCTGCAGAAGATGGGCCCTGGGTGGGGCAGCTCCCCTCAGCACGGGAGTGTTGGTGGGGAATGATTTCTCCATTCATACCCATCCTTCCTACATACTTGGACACCTTCTTTGTGTGATCTTGTACCAGTGACTCCACACTCCCATGTTCTCAGCCAATCTGAAGGTGGCCAATGAGTCCCAATGACTCTACCCTTCCAAATGATCATCAGCCAGTCTAGGTGCAGTCAGTGAGTCCCTTTCTCATCTTTCTAAGAGCCCGCTCAGCTGCAACCCCCCATCCCATGCCACCTGCCACGCTGGAACATAAGCCTGCTCTGCCCATGTCTTTCAGCTCCTACCTGTCTGCCCTTTTCAGCCTCAGTCTCTGCCTTCCAGCCTCCTTGTCAAGCTCTATCTGCACCCAGCTCCAAGACCCAGAAGCAGGAGCGTTCGCCCACACCAGTGCGTCCGAGGTCCAAACTCTTTGAAGACCTGACCTGAGACATTATGCATTCTCACCTCCAGAAGTCCCCATCACATTAGACTCTCTGACCCCACCCAGCCACCTCAGTCCTTCAGGTCACCCACACAGCCTGTGGCCACTGAGTCCCTTAACTCTGTGCAAAGGATTGTGGGCTGGATTTCCAGAGCCTGGAGGCAGTGGAGGACATTAGGATTAGAGTGTCCAGGTAGAATTGTTGATCCAGTAGCATTATTGGAAAGATGGTGGCCATGCTAAAATGATATTTACCCACAGCTTTGTGTGTGTAATAAACGTAACTTACTATTCCAGTTTCTAAAGTGAGCCCAGTGTCTGAAAACCTCAGGGCTCATGTACAATAAATTAACATAATTAAAAACTAATTAGTAAAACATCACAATTAAAAGGACTTGCCTCAGCAACACCTCTCAGGTAAGAAGGGTCCCTAGTGCCAGCAGCCAGCACACAGGGCAGGTCCCAAAAAGAGAGATCTTGATGTCACCCTGTGCTTCCCTAAGGCCTCCTTCCCCAAGGAACTCCTTGAGAAACAGTCACACAGTACATAAGCACATAGGCATCCCTGGATAGCCAACTCTGGTCTGGGCACCAGGCCCAGCAGGGGATGGGGCCCCTGCCTCCTCTGCAGGAAGTAGGAGGGGCTGCTCCAGACCCTCAGCCCCCAGTGGCCTGTTAGTGATGCTCCGATAATATTGGCTGCCCAGACATTGATCTAAGCACTTTACCTGCACTTACTCATTTAATCTTCACAACTCTATGAGCTAGGTTCTATTTCTCTGCCTACTTTACAAGTGAGGAAACTGAGCCACAAAGAGATTAAATAACCTGCCTAAGGTCACATAGCTAATAAGCAGAAGAGGCAGGATCTAAAGCTATGAAAACAACTCCAGAGCCCAGATTCTGCCGGCTTTACCCAAACACAGCTGAAGCTGCCTGCTTCTGTTGGACTGAGTGCTGCCCTTTTCAGAAATGTAAATTCTCTAAGGAGGATAAGAAGGCAATGCCTGGCCCCTCAGTGCAATCAAGCTCATCAAATTTATCTACATCTTTCTGTAGCCCGTTTACACCCTCAATCCCACTCTCTCTTCTTAGTAATAATTTTTTTACATGAAAACTGTGAGTCAATCTCACAGATGTGCTACTGTCTCATCTTCAGTGAGATGTAAGGAGGAAAGGAGGCTGGAAAAAGGAAGTGCTGTTTCCATTTTACAGGGGAGAAAGTTGAAAACCAGGAAAGTCATGGCTTAGGTTCCTTCTGCTTTGTATTCTGGGACACCATTCAAGTAGTCCCTGACTGTGACTTTGAGGTTCCTTTGTTCTTACACTTCCCTTCCATTTTCAGCCTGTCCTTAGCAAAAGTGAGTCAAACCTCTGAGCTGACATGGAGCCTGGAACAGGAGCTGAACAAAGGCACAGGTCCCTGAGAGCATTGCCCACCAGTGTCCAGGGCCTAGGGAGTCCCCCAAAAACCACCAGGGCTCTAGCAGTATGTCTCTAGGGCTCTGGTAAGGAAAGGACCCTCAAAAGACCCTCTTCTGCCAGCACTGGTACTTGGCATGCCCCTGTAGACAGCTCTGCCCTACTGGGAGAAGTCCTGGGTTTCCTAAACACGGCATTCTCCCTCCTCTTCTCTTCCTCCCTGCGATGGGCTTGCTTCCCCTGGGCAGACCTGCTGGGACCTCAAGACAGACCATGAGGTCTTTTCATTGTCTACTCTAGGTAGCAGGAAGCTGCTAAAATTAACTGACAAAAAAACAATTGCAATAGGAATTGTTTTTCTCTTCTGTTCTCATCCCAGTATTTTAGGGTTTGGATTTGTTTTTGCTTTGGTTTTGTTTTGGTTTGGTTTTTTATTAAGCCTTGCCTAATTATTCAAGAACAGAGAAGCTTGTGAAGAAGACCAGAAAGTGCTGAGGCTGCCGTAAAAGCCCATCTTGCCTGCCCATCCTATACCTAATAGAAGCCTCCTGCTTACTATTGCTGGCAAACCCACAGCCCATTGCCTACTTTTGACCTGGCAACCTCCATTGCTGCCTCAACCACAAGGCTACCTCCCTGCCCACTTCTCAGGCTGAACTGCCCCCTCTTAAGAGCCAGGTCAGGACTTTCTCCTTCCCTGGCTGCCACCATCCCCCTATCTTCTCTGGTCCCCAGAGCCTGCCCTTCTCTGTGCCCCTCAGCTGGATTATGCCCCTGGCGGCCCTATGGCTCTCTGAGTCAGTCTGTTTACTGAACAACACATGACCTCTCTACAGATAGAAGGGGAGACTCTGCACCTCCTGTCTGCCCTCCCACCCCTCTGCAGTCTAGGCAGGGTATTCACTCCACAGAGGTGTTTAATTTAGAGGTCAGCATTCTTCATGGGGAGTCTAGTATAGATGGAAGCTCTGTTTTTAGGTTAGTCTCTTCATAACCTTGAAGAACCCACTGCTTATTTCCCTCTTAGCCTAGATCCAGGTCCTTAGCCAGCTCTGAATTCCTAGCACCATCTGCATCCTGCCCTACAAGAGCCCCTCCATCCCCAAAGCTACTACCCACCTTACGGATCAGCACACCCAACTTTGGAATATTTTATGTTTTCTTTCTGTTTTCTATTTTCTTCTATGTGAGGTTCCTCAGGCCTGGAAAACATTTACCCATCTGTTGCAGTTGCTGTTCTGAGGCTTCTCACTTGTGAGAAGTGATTTTGGTCTCTATAACTAGACAGTGCATCCACTGCAGGCCTTTCTCCACTACTTCCAGTGGGAAATGAGAAGGGCCCGATGAATGCAAGAACCACAGAGTGGTGATACCTCCAAGCTAAGCAGCATGGACTGGGGGGACTGGGGGTCTGCATGTGCCCTCAACTTCTTGTTCTCCTCCACAACCCTGAACTCCTTTCCAGAGAGTGAAGCACAGATGAATGAATACACTGTTGATTCTTTGCCTTAGATAGTCATTGGTATCTATAATCTTCACCCTGAGCCCCTTTAGGGTGTGCTCCTCACTGTGAAAGGGTTTGCAAAGGAGAAGAAGGCACCAGGTCACTAGATGCCTATTCGCCAGGAGTTCACCATCTAGATGGAAAGAGATGATCTACAACCAGGGAAGCCAGAGCAGGTCTGAGAGTATGTCACCACACTGAGGGCTGCAGAACATGGGGTACTGGTGTCAGAGAGAATGATGGGTGGCTCACCCAAAGGGAAACTGAGCACAAATATGGCTCCCTCCCTCCTGGAAGGAAGACAGCAAGGGCAAAGGAAGTGAGGGCTCCAAAGGCAGTGGTAAGGCCTGAGTTCCTAACCTGCCTGACCCAGTACCCTATGGGGTTTTCTGACACCCCCAGAAATGAATCAGCAACAAAATCTAAGCCCCAAACCTAGGGAGAAAATGAGAAGCAATTGTCCCCAGCTCCCACTTGCCAGCCTTCTCCCTCTCTCTTGTTGGATGGAATAATTGTGCCCATGAAGTGGTACTTGGAGAAAAAGTTTTAAATCTACTTAAATGTCACTGTGAGTAATACTTTGCCCCATCTTTCCCTAATTAAATTTCTCTTTGATGATCTAAGGTTAAAAAAAAAAATTTAACTCAAGTCTTCCTAGAATATCAAGGGCAAGGATACCAAAGAAGCAACCTAACTATGTTTCATACTATTTTCTCTGGGGTCCTGCTCCTTTATTGCATTCATGTAAGACACCTGTCTGTGTTATTTTATCCCTGACATCCTGCTGCACTGGAGAGATGGGAGCTTAACAGATCCAGCTCTGTGCCTTTAAGAGATCAATGCCTAGGCAGAAGCTGCCTCTGCTGCTGTTTACACAGGTAGCTCAGTTATCACAGGACTGGTGTCCTGGCTGCTTCTACCTCAACAAGCTGGGAGGAGGTGTACAGTCCACCATATACCTGCCAGAAAGCTGAGAGGTGAGAGCTGTGCTACACCCCAAGGGGAGATGGCCCAAATCCAAAATTAGTCATCATCAGGTGGGCTATCCGGGAGGAGGGGAAGCTTGTCCGAGGAAGAAGGAGCTCTTCTTGGCCTTGGGTTCACATATAGAGGGACATGGCACAGAGGAGCAGTTCTGGAGGAAGTTAGCACGATGCAGCGTGGGCATCTGAAATAATCAGGTGCCTCTTTTCATTAGCAACCTCACTCCCTATTCACACCTGCCCAGGGACAGCTTTCATTTATGTATTGGTTATTATTAGTAATAATAAATATGAATAATTAAAAAATTGTGAGTAATTTACTTGGACTTGGGGAGTTAACTGGGGTGCTGCAGGAAAAGAGAATGAAGCCCAGCAGCCATCTCTGGAGCTGCCCTGATTTTCCATTGTTATGGCTTTGTTTTGAAGGAGTGGGAGGCAAGAAGGAGAGACCTCAAGTAGGAACTACTCTCCTTAACTCCCCTTGTGAGTGCAGAAAGTATATCCCATTCTGCTGTGAGATCCCAGAAGCCAACTACCCACACTGCTAGATGATGTTGGAGGAAATATTTTGGATAATTAACTTCTGTTGATATGCCTGGGGTGGGGATTGGGTGTGAGGGTTCAGCCTAGTAGGTACACATCACACACACACACACACACACACACACACACACGAGAAGAGTATGAATACAAACAGGGTCTGTGCACATGTCCAGGCTGCATCCACACAAACACACAGGTCAGGACAAGACATGCACACACTTCCTGCCAAACACACAACCCCTTCAGGTGCTTCCCAGGACAAGCCCGCTTTATTATTGCACCTCACAGGCACACCAAGCACAGAGCCACAGCAGACAGTGTCTGTAACACAGTTTCTGTTCCATTTCATCAACTTGGGCAATTTCTACATCAACATAAAATACTGGATAAGGTAAGCCCAGGAAACCTACTTAAAATCAACTCTACTTACAATTCCATCAAGCAAAAGCAGAAGAATCTAAAATGAAAGGAAGAAGTTCCACAGTTCTTAGAACCTTACTTGCGCTTTGATTTGGGCTCCCATCCTTCGAGGGAAGCTGGGGGTCTGAGGTGAACCTTGAACCTCAGGGCTGGGAACCTCAGAGCCTCGGGCCTCCTCTGGCGCTGGAGAGTACCGCGTTGTGATTGTACCACGCCGGCTTGGCTTGGGTATACAGGCTGCTGGGGTCTCGTTTCTTTAAATAAATGTTTAAAAATATCGTGTAGTAACGTGATGTAATTCAAGGGTAACAGTAGAGAAACCCTGAGCACCCGATGCCCAAACAGGGACCTTCCGGGGTTAGGCCAGCAGCTTAGCCCCGCCGTCCCAGCTCCAGCCCCGCGGGCAGACAGCGAATAATTTTAATTGGCCCGACTTCTGAAGCTGGGAAAAGCTGTCCTGGAAAAGCAAATGCGGGAGAGGATGGGGTGCAGGTAAATACCGTTAAAATGAAAATCTGTTGCCCCGGACAAGTTCACCACCAGTATTCGCCCCCAGAGGCGGGGCTGCTCCAATCGGCTCCCACGCGTGCCACTCCCTCTGGAGTGCAGCGGAGGTCCCAGCCTAGGCGGGCCCGCAAGCAAGTCCGGCGGAGCACTCGCCCGGCGGCTGCACCTTTGGTTTCAGTCAGCAGACGCAACTCCCCACCTCGCACCTCTGGATCTGGGGTGCAGCAAAGGGAACCCGCGGGCGCAGCGCACGCCGTGCAAAGTCTGGGTCCGCTACAGCCCGGAGAGCGATTCAGGGGCTTTATTTCTTTGATGCTGAATTAAGAAAAAAAAAATTCCCCAATTCTAACCAGTAAAGCAAATGAGGAGAGAAAAATCAAGCCAGTGCCCCGGCGCTGGCTCACCGAACTCGGCGCCCAGCGCTTTTCTCACTCCTCGGCGGGCCGGGCGCAGGCTTCCACCTTCCTCTCTCCAGCCGCTGGCCGAACCGGCCGCCGCTCTCCGGGACCGGGGAAGCTGTCCGGGACCGAAACATCCACCTCCCGCCTTCGGAAGAGCACTGAGGCAGAGAACGGACCCCAAATCTCTATCCTCAGTCCCATGAGTACAACACGACTGCTGCCTAGCCCTCTTCCCCGGTGGCTCGGTTGGCGGTAGATGCCCGGTGAGAGGGAGGTTTGGGGCTGCTCTTGCAGGTTGGGGAAGCGAGAAGGTAAAAAGCAGAGACAGAGAGAAACCCGGAGGGCGCGCGCGGGCGAGGGCGCTCTTGTCTAGAGATGTATCCACATAATATATATTTATGTAGCTTTTTTTTCCCCTCTCGACACTGATCAATGCTCACTCGGATCGCTGGGCCGACTCCCTCCAAGCCTGCCCGCCTTTTCTAGTCTAAATAAATAAATAAATGGAGCCAGATGGGAGAGAAAAGCGCCCATTCCACCTCCGCCGCCGCCGCCGCCCCGCCCGCCGTCCCTGCCTTCGCTTCGCCCGCCTGTCGCCCCAATAGAGTGCAGCTCGGTGGATACACACACACACACCCGCAGCCACGCACGAAAACGAAAATCAATGTTTTTAAAATACAAAAAGTTGCACCTGCTGCTATTACAAAAAGAACCCCCAAAGGGCAACGAGAGGAGGCCGACTGCTCGGTTCCTAACTGGTACCCTCTACCCACGGCCGCCCGGCCCGGAATCTCAGCGCCTCCCGAAGAGCCATGCGCCTGGCGCTATTTATAGCCGGGGGCCGTCTCGGACCGTACCACCGCCGCTCCGCGGGGCCGCCGACGGGGGGAGGCGCGGTGAGGCCGGCGCCGCCCCACGCCGCCCTGCCCCCGGCCGCCGCCCGCCGCGGTGCGGGCTCCCCCCCGCAGCGCGCCCACTCCCGGCTCCGGCGCTCCCCGCTCAGCGCGCGCTCGCGCTCTCGCCGCCCCCACCCCTGGTCTGGCTGGGAACTTGAACCGGTCCAGCCTGTTTAAACGGAAAGGACAGAGATCCTGTCTGTTCAATTTAAAAAAAAAAAAAAAAAAATCAGATCAGACCGTGAGACAGAGAGAGAGAGAGAGAGAGAGAAGGAGGGAGGGAGAGAGAGAGAAGGAGGGGAGAGGGGAGAGAGCGCGAGCTAGCGAAGAGAGAGAGAGAGGGAGAGAGAGAGCGAGAGAGGAGCGAGGTGTAGAGAAACCGAGGGGGAGAGAACCCGAGTGTGTGTATGCGTGTGCGTGTGTGAGCGCGAGCGAGCGAGTGAGGGAGAGGAGCGAGAGAGTGCGAGCGAGAAAGAATAAAAGGAAAGAAGATTTTCTCTATGTATATAAAGATGGCCACGTTAGCAAACGGACAGGCTGACAACGCGAGCCTCAGTACCAACGGGCTCGGCGGCAGCCCGGGCAGCGCCGGGCACATGAACGGATTAAGCCACAGCCCGGGGAACCCGTCGACCATTCCCATGAAGGACCACGATGCCATCAAGCTGTTTATTGGGCAGATCCCCCGAAACCTGGATGAGAAGGACCTCAAGCCCCTCTTTGAGGAGTTCGGCAAGATCTACGAGCTCACGGTTCTGAAGGACAGGTTCACAGGCATGCACAAAGGTGAGTGCACCTTTCCCTCCCAACTTTGCCGGGGAGAAGGAGCGGGCGGGCGCCGAGCGGCGGGCCGACAACTGGCGAGCGAGCGGGAGACGGGGCGAGAGGGAGCCGCGGGCAGGCGCCGAGGAGGAGGCGCTCGGGCAGCGGAGACCAGCGCTGGGGTGCGTGGGGAGCTGCTCGCTGGGGCAACGCTGGGTTTCGGTCGAGGAGCTGATAGGAGCGGTGCCTTGGATGGAGCAGCGGGCTCAGAAGATGAAGAGAAAGAAAGAGGATGGAGGGGGGAAATGGGGCTCGTGTTTTTGGGTACAGCGACTTGGAAGATCGGGATAGGGACAGCTGCACCGGGCAGGCGAGCCCAACAAGCAGAGCCGGACCAGCAGGCGCTCGGCGGGTCGGGGAGCGAGGGAGCTGTCCATCGCAGTGGTGCTGAAAATACTACAGGAGATGGTCTCTTCATCCTCCGCTGGGGCCAGAGTAGCAGGAGGGCTCAGCCGTCTAAAAGGGGAAAGAGGTGACCAATTCAAAGAGATATTTTTATTTTGCTATCAATTTAACAGTAAACTCTCCTTGTTGAGCTATGAGCCTCAATAATCTGGTTGTGGTGTAAGTGACAGTGTGGGGAGTGGGGGGAAGGGGGTTTGGATGTCTGAAGGAAGGAGTGATAAAACCTAAGGCAAGAATTAGCAGGGAACCAGCCATCCCCTGGGTGGAGTGGGGGTCTGAGGAACCTGGGTAGTCCCCTTCCCGGGAAAACTGGGCTTTGGGGAGAAACATATGTGTGCAAGACATGCATTTTTAAGAGTGTACCCTAATTTCTCCCAAACTCACCATGCAGAGAGCCTTATAGTAGCTCATTTCTCCCTTGAAGCAATCATCACCAGTGAGCGTTTGGGGGAGGGGGGAGAGAATAATCAAAGAATTAAAACCCAACAACTTTTAAGAAAGTGGTCATAGGAATTGTCTGCAGCCTGCCTGTTTTCTCCTTGTTTTATTATCTTTGAGGCAGAGCCCCAAACGTGTTCAGTTGTAGAATGTGTGTGGGTGGCTGGTAGGTGACGAAATTAGCCCAGTGCTCCGCTCTCTAACAGTAATGTATAGGATGTGCAGCGGGGATTAATCGGTGCTGGAGCTGTGTAGGCAAGTTAAATGCTTTCTGAGAGAGATTGATCGCCAGGCAGGGAAGGAGCACGGGGATAAGGAAGTTGTAGGGGATGTGTATGGATGTTCCGTTTTTAATAAACAGTAGTGTGGGGAGCTGCTGAAGAGGTTGTGTTAGAGCTGGTGGTTTTAAAGATGAAAACACACACACGTATACCCACCCCCATATAAAGAGAACAGCCTCATTCTTGCCCACAAATGGGCTAGGAACAGAGCTGAACCTGCAGCACATTAGGTGCAGAGTGCAGAGCTGTCTGGCTCTCTGAGCAGCAGTGGTTTTCACTATCACAACCACCCTCCTTCTCCAGCCCTCCCTTCATCCAAATACTAAACAGAGCTCCAAACTCTTCATAGTTGGAGTCCCAGAGAGCAGCTTTTATTGGCTTTAGCATCTTCCAGTTTGCCTGCTGAGGAGTAAATCTTAAAGTTAATGGCATGTTGAGTAGCACAAAAACACAGCAGAATGGAAATATACTGGGTTTGTTGGGGTGGGGTAAGGGTGGGGGCTGTAAAGGAGAGAAACCAATCTTTATCCAATATGGAGAAAATGTGTCTGTTAGAAAAGAGATTGAAAAGGTGGAATGGGGAAGCAGTCTTTGAAATATTTGAAGGAAAAAAACACTTTCTCTCCCCCTCCCTCTCAATCATATCTTTGTAGATTTTCTCTTTCCACTCAAGCTCCCTAGAAGCTAATCAAGGCTTGTATCAAACCTTTGTCATTTTAATAGGTCCCTGTTTTTAAAAATAGTAATAATAAAATTTTAATAGCATAGGTAGAGATGGTTTTACCTACCTATGATCAGTTTTGTGGTAATTTAAGATTTCAAAGTTTAAAAAATTAAAACCCACTAGAAGCAAGAGATGGCTATTGGGAACTAGGCATCCTATGAGATCTGGATTAGAGCACTTTATTTACTTCTTTATATCAAATGAAGATAAACTTTAGCAATATTCCTTGGTTTCTTCTCAACAATTCCTTGCTGATATCATCACTTTGTTTCTAATGTAATTTGGCCTCTCTTATAAGAAGCAGGATCTTTATCATTTGTATCAGGGAAAGAGAAAGAATATATACATATGCATATGCAGAATTCCTAGGAAAGCAAAACTTCATTTTCCAAATAATTCTTCTTCCAAACTGTTTCAGTCAGTGACAGGCAGGGCCCGCTGGCTCCAGCATCCTGCTCATTGTCGCAGCTCACCCTTCAGAGCCTGAGCATACGTTTTTCCTTAAAACTTCCTGCCTCTCCATCCTTCTGATTTTTAGAGTCGAGGTTGACCACAGTGTCTCTAGCCATGCCTGGAAGCTCCCGGAGAGCTGAATAAATGAGACCATTTCCAAGAGCTGGTTTTCAGTCCTAGTGGAGTTTGAACTCCTCCTCCAATGATGCAGCCTGATTTATTAGCTAATCCTGATAAAATAAGCCTCTGGCCACCTTTAAAAAATTACTTTCTTGCCATTGGTGATTAACTATTGTTAAGTCAAAAAATCATGATGAGGCTTAAAGAATGAGGATTGCATTTGGCTTCTAGATTTTCCCCATCTCTAAATTGACAACGTGAGGCTAAGGATAGAATTATGCCTTTGTTAAGCCTGGTTTCAGGGCATACCCATGGCTCTTGCTCTCCCCTTTCTGAATTTACAACTTCTAATGAATAATACTGGGATAAAATGGAGACACATAAGAGAATACTGGCCCCTAGCATGGATAACATGTGCATGTTATTGGTTTTTAAAACCAGTAAAAAAAAATAAATAAATGCAATACATGAGATTTCAGGTGGATATCCATTTGCTGGCCACCTGCCATTTCAGGTAACTAAAGAAGGAAGGAGTTCTAAGGGTTAATGGAATACCTGCCATGCGTAGAGCGCACCTTAAAAGCCAATTACTCCAGTCAAATTGGGAGACTGTGGAGGAGGGAGTGGGTGGGTTTTGTGGGACAAACTCAGCCATATCCAAAAAGGGTTGTTGGGCTGGAAAGCAGCAAATAGCAGCAGTAGACTGGGGTAATTACTGTAAAGGTAAATTAACCCCCCAGGAGACCAGCAAGCAATTTGAGGGGGAGTGTAGGTGTTAGGCAGATAGAGAAAAGAAGGGGGAAAAAATCAAAATTCTAAGAAACAACACCCAAGGAATAAACCTCAGTGTAACACAAACTCTCTGGTTAACTCAGAGTCTTTTTTTTCTTCCCTTCTCTCCCCATTCAAAGCACTTTTGGAAAGATTGTTTTTCCAGGCTCCAAAGAGAATGACATTGTGCTATTGATTAAAGAAGAGAGATGTGAATTCCCGGGATAGCAGCAGAAATGAGCTAAGGACCAATTTTGCCCCTTTTTGTAGAATTTTTCTTCCTTGGAGAAGGGACCAGGTCACACACTAGTCTGCTTCTTCTCTTCTCTCATTTTATAGTTATTTGTATTTTCTTTTTTTATTTCTTGGAAGACAAACAGAGTCAGTGACTGAAGACACACATATTCACACATGTATGCATCCCTGCACATGCACACACACGCACATGCACACACACACACACATACACACACAGAGTGGATCATGAATAAGCCAGCAATCCATTCATAACTTTGGTCTTGTCTAGCAGGATAGGAGGCAGCAAAGACTGAGTTAGTGGGAGACATAAAGACTACTGCTCTCTGGATAGCCATATTATAATGCATTATCTTTGAAGTCATTTAAGTCCAATTTAAGTGGTATTTAGTATAATATTTATGAATTAATGTAATCTAAACATAAGGCTCTCCCCAAAGGTTTAAACAGCCCTTACTACTGATGTGTGCTTGTTCCTGGAGCCTGCGATGCATTTTAATCTAAACAGCCAAGTCCCCATCATAGTCCCTCTTGTTATCCAGTCAGAATAGATCTGTGCCTGGATAACTACTCTGCTTTGAGATTTTCCCCACTGCATGGAAGAAAATTTATTCTACTGACAGGCTGGGGGGCTCCAACATAGAAGCCACAGCTACAAGAAAGCCAGCCCCTCATACTTTCACACTACATCCAGAAGGAGGGTGGGGACAGAGTAATGAAACCTTCTGTGATTTAGCTCCGGAAACTGTATCATTTTAAAATATACTCACCATTAGCTGCACAACCTCCCATTTCAACTGTACCTGAATAGGAAATGCCTAAAATCTCTTGATTTGGGGTGTAACTGGGAGAAAAAGAGACATGGATTATTATCACATTTTTGATTTGTGACCATCTTCATAAAATTATGTGTTATGTTTGCATTTAAGATCCAACAATTTTCAGAACATTGAATTTCTACCTTACAATTTAGCCGAGATGGCTCATTTTTTCCCCTCTGTGGATAGGTGAATTAAAACTGTGAGGCTCTATCTGATTTCTGTTTTCAAATGAGTGTAAGAGAGTGAAGCTGAAGTATCAGCATGTGCATCAACTCAATTAAGATGAACTCTTTTTAATTACTTTGAAAAATAAAAAGTCAGTTCTGTCCAGGGAAAGAGACTACCGAATGACCGGTTACACACCTATAGTTTTTACATAGAAAGACTTACTTTGTCAGAGATAGGGGAAATAGAATAACCAGAATAAGAAAACAAGAAAAACACTTTCAAAAATAAGTTTCACCAAAAAAAAAAAAAATGAGCACCAGCATTCATTATAATACTAAAATATATCAAAACAATAGCCACCATTATAAAACCTCCAAATTCCAAGTGATGCTGTGTCCTATTTAAAAGGTTGGGGGAAAAGAGTATTGAAAAATGATTCATTTATTTTAGAAACTGGTGGTTACTCACTACTTATGCACAATTTTATTTACCTTTAAAACAAAGTTTCTCAGAATCAAGACACACAGAGATAAATTAGTGTGCACATAGCCACGTACATGCATCCATGTGCAGGCATGACTAAGCACATCCCACACATACAAAAACCAAGCCTGGCCTAGATTTCATTGCAGTTCATCAGAATGATGTTAATACTCTCACCCCAGCCCTCATTGGCTTTAATGGGAATTCTCAATTGGGTTGCAAGAAGCCCCTTGGCATACTTTTATTCCCTGCATCACCTGTTCTAGTTGGCTGGATGTTAGTGGCTTCTTGGACACAAAACAAAACAAAAACAAAAGCTTTTCCTGAATACAGTCCTAATTCAAGAACAACTCAAAGGAAGGCAATTACAAAAATGCACACTGTAGATATGACTTCTAAATAGTCATATTACAAAGTTCTCAGGAATCTTTCAAAGAACTGATTTAGAGGGGTGTTCCTCATGCCCAATGATCTTTACACACTCCAGAAATTTAAACATGGAATATTCATTACTATTATTAACACCAACATCCTTCTATTATGGCTTATACATCAGATGGGAGCAGGGTTTCTGAGTGATGCCAGAGAAGACAGTCAAGGCAGAACTTCACTGGTCGAGAGAAAAGAGTTGCAACTTTGCCTGAGATGGATTTGCAGAAAATACTGCAGAGCTCACACCTCCCATGTCATCAAGAGATGATCACTTTCCAAACTGGCCCAAAAGAGATCTCAACTCAAGAGAAGTAGGGGTGGATAGGCTATAGAGGAGAGGAAAATGCAACAGAGAAAATGGTCCAACATTTTAAATAGAGAAAAAGGAAAACAAAGTGTAGGGTCAAAATGCCAGCTAGAAGCTGTGTGTGCTAATTGACAGTGACCATAACTGCAGCAGCTCCTGCAATTGGAAGGGAAATCCCATGTGATGTGCAGAAAGAAGAGTTAGAGGATGTGAAAACCAGTGTGTCTATGACTACTGAAGAACTGGGGAAGGGAGGATTATGCAGCCTGTGTAGGTGTTGGTGTGAATGACTGTGTGTATATGTGTGTGTGCAGATGTGCAGAGAAAAAAATGAAAAAATACAAGAAGAATGGAGATTACGTTAGGGGTAGTTTCATCTTTTTAAGCTCCATGCAGGATTACAGAAAAGAGTGATGGAGAAAAGGAGAGAATCTGGAAAGAAGGATACTGTCCTCATTATTACATTGATTGTTTACCCCAGAACTCTTGGTTTAGATTTGTCAGTGATCCAAGTTCCAGCATGCAAGCCTTTTTATCTATCTGATGTCCCTACCCAAAAATCTAGATCTGTGAGAGCTTCCCAACATTTCTGGACTTTGGACTGCTTCTGCTCACCCACTGACTTGTTTTAGAAATGACCTTATGTCTGGGATCTAAGTAGTCAGCCACAGAGCCAAGCTCTCTGCAGAGCAATTCTCACCACCCTTTGCTTCCCACACTCCATGCCCCCTGGCACCCCAGCATACTTTCCTCTTAGAGTGTCTTCATGAAAACACACATACACACACAAATGTATGTGAAGGACTTGACAAGCTCAGTTAAGACAAATCCTCTAAGCAGAGTACTGCCTTTTCTCTAAATACAGGCAGGGCGTAGCAAACACCCAGCTGCCCTCCTTTTGGGCTCTCGTCAACAAGAGAATCACATTCACCACTTTTACTTTTGCCTTTCCTAAGTCCTTTAAATACACAACCTCTACAAGAATCCCAGAGAGCAAGCATACTATCCTACCTAAATAGCCTAACAGTGATGGTGAACCTTTTAGAGCTTTCAGCGATGACAAACAGCCCACCAGAGGACACATGCCATAGGTTTGCCTAAAAGATTGGGACAGTCTCCTTCCCAAGTTAGCTGTAGTCCTTTTATCATCCATCATCCTTCTTGTCTCTTTCTTCCTTCTTTCCCCTGAAGATACCCCCAAAATTTAAAATGGGGCCTGTTAAAAGAGATAAATGTTCTGTTTGATTGCACAAGGGTACACGTAAAGGTGCTAGAGCAAAGGTAGAATTACAGGGGTTATTTTAGACATCAGAGGAATTTCCTGAGTTGATGCACTTTCCCTAAGAGCTTTCTCCATTTCCACTCATCGAGTTTGCAGTAGCCCCTGGGTGAATAAAAATCCTGAATGACAGACAGCACATAGGAAACAAGGAAGCCAGGTGGGAAGCCCCTGAGGAATTGCCCTGTTTTCTGAGTCCTCCAAGACTAGAATGGGATGTTTTCAGAATTATAGAGTCACAAGGTTTCTTCTCTCCATTTGCTCCACATTTTGCATCCGTTATCCTACCTTGTATCTCCCCTCCAGCATGAGCTTTCAAGAAGAGCAATTCCCAGCAGCTCAGCTCAGGAGCAAATACTCTATGGCCATCTGCAAGATGTAAATAAATGAGTACCCTCATGGAGACAGACATAGTCCTCATGTGAAGACTGCACAGCCAAACAAATTGATCAAATTCAAGGAAAAAAATAGATAATGAGCTGGCCTCCACCAAGAGTTTAAAAGACAGAGACTTTCAAAGGCTGGTTCTGGACAGTGTATAAACTGCCCATGATGTTACTTTATTGCCATACGCTCTGCTTTAATTAATTATCACCTTTGTTACAAGCAGCTACAGATTAAAAGTTTCTAGGTATTTAAGAGATGTTGCTAATACAGGCTCTATGTATTAGGTGGTTGTCCTATAGCTGGCCAGGGAGACCAGCAAGATTCCAATTTTCTCCCTTTTAGCTGTTGACTTTCTCCTTTTTGTTAAAAATAAACCATTGTGTCTGCACAGCTGCTATGTCCAAGTACCAGGATTGTAGTGGTGTGGTCTGCCAAGGGCAGGGGGCTGCCATAAAGCAGCTCCTTCTAAAATTGCACAGCTAAAAGTTGGTTCACCTTCAAATCTGACTGAAAGCAGGACTGTGTTAATAGAAGAAAAAGGAGTTCATGGAAATGGGGTTCACAGAAGAAGGGTGTGTACACGAGCTACTGTGCACATCCACATAAATATTGTGGGATCAATACATTTCCCATCCGCTGCCCACACCTTTTAACTTCTCCCTCCCATTCCTTGAGCACCTGTGCCACTGTCATATTTCACGCTGAGAAATGTGTGCAGCTAATGCTGTATCGAACAAGTCATTGTTTGGATTCAGTTGCGGAGGCTGGGTGCCCAAGGAAGGGACAGTCCTTGCCTGGGTTAGGTGGTGCCTAAAGAGCTCGCTTCTCAAGATATGATGGGAAACTCACTCTCTAGAGTCCCCAAAACCTACAAACAGACAGGTAACTTACTTGAAAGCAACCCTTGGAGTCGTTCTAGGCAGATTTGAATGCCATACGTGGCTGTTTGTTCATTATTCTAATTTAATGATGCAGTCACACCTAATTAATCCATGTCTGGTTTATTCATACACTGTGTCTGAAGATCCAAAAGATCTCTTTCACTAGCCGGCTTCCCTTCACAGGGACAAGTAAGGGGCACCCCTGACAAGGGAGAGTATGTGGGTCCATACAGGATGAGATCACTATAGGACAAGATGACAGAGGCAAGGTCCCTGACATCACTGCCCACAGGTAGGCATGAGAGCAGTCCCAGAGGTATGTAGCAATGAGGTCTGTGTGACTATGTGCATACGTACACATGGAACACACAGCATGCCTCTGCCACAGAACTCCACAAATCTATTTCCTTCTAATAGGCAGCAGGCCACACCCCACTACGTAATCAGCAAGGCCTGGCAGCACGTCAAGCATTCGTTTGATTGGGATTTTTAGTGCAGAGTGTTAAGGGGCTGAGGTAAGTTAACAACCCCTCTTCTGGCCTTCAGAAAGTAGAGCCAGATTAATTGCTGCCGAGGCATGGATAAAGAGTGCTAAGGCTGGCACTAGCATCGCTCTAAAATCCTGCCTGCCACATGGCCTTCAGTGCACCTTGCAGTGGCTGGTTCTGGCCAGCCAGCTCCCAGAGAATGCTGTCTCTTGCCTGGTAGGTAAATTGAGAGAAGGAGGCATCAACCTAATAATATCCTTATAAAGCCAAGCCTCCTCGCGCAAGTCCTAGGAGACAAGAGGCATCCAAAGATCAAACACTACATCACAGTGTATTTGTAGGAACTCTCTGATTCTGCTACCTTCTTATAATGCTCTAATTGACTATTTGATCAGCTCTAAAAGGGCAGGTATTCAAGTCAGATTCACACACACACATTCCTGCACACACTACACACACATACATATGAACAGGCTTGCGTGCTTACACACATACACTCACCATACAAGCACCTATGTACATTCTTTCGCATACTACATGCCATCTTGTGCCAGCTCCTCCAGTACAGGTAGCTTTTCACAGGAGATCCTTAAAGGCAAGCAAAAAGCACACACCTAAGATTGTACATGTCCTTCCAGTAATGGGCTTATCAATATCCTTTAAAAAAATGTGACAGTCAGCCCAGAGTGATTCAGTTGTGTGGACAAAGGTCAGCATATAGATATTCATTATTAATAATATCAATATCTTGGTTGACCAATATAACCAGAAACTGTATCATGTCGCTGCTGATGAGCAAGGCTAGGAGGACTCCAAAGCAATAGCAGGAAATTACGCCCATGTAAAATTAATCATATTGACTGGTTCTAAGAATACACGAGGAAGCAAAGATGTTGGGAGTGTTTGCATGGTGGAAGAGGAGACCTTATTCCCAGAGGTTTTGTGAACTCCCAGGAGAAAACCAGGGGCCATAAAGGCAACCTTGGGTGACTCATGAGAACACTCTTCCTCATTTGGCCTCTGTGTTCCAGCAGGGTGAAGTGGAAGACAGGTATTCTCTGAACAGGAAAGAAATTGGCTCCCCTAACCATTATCCATCCAGAATATCCCTATCTTTCTGTCAAATCAATACTTAACTTGGCTTGATCTCACTGGATGAGGCACAGAGAGCATTCTTGCCTCCCCTCACTGTGTGAAAAGGTTTATTGTCAAGGAAGTGAGGACAGCCTAAAACAATGTCTGCATTGACGCGCTGGGATCCTGGCCCCAGAGATGCCAGTGTGCACTCTGCGGTTCGGGCATACCAGGAGGAAAGGCACCCGATCAGATCAATCACAGTGAAGGAGTTCTTCAGGCCAGAGGCTGCGGGTGTTGCTCGATTAGCATTGCTGGTGGGGTAAGAATGTCCTGATCTTCTCAAATCTACTGTTCCCGAAGGTTCACTTCTAGTCACAGTGAGTGAGAAGGGACTGATCTGGAAAGTCATGCCTCTGCGGTCTTGGAATTTTCTTGGGGAATGCCTCAAACCCCTCATTCCCTTGCCCACGGAAGTCCCAGATCAGCATGTCCACCACTGTCCTTGACAGCCCTGGGTACTGCCTGAAAGAGTGTTCTGAGGAAGGATGGGAAAAGAGACAAGCTCCGTATCTGGGGGCCCCTCAGAACGGAAGCATCCCTGGGGACAGCCAAAAACCTGGTAGGCTTTCTGATCATTCCTTTTCTCCGTTGCCAGAGTCGCCAAAGCAGCTTAGAGGGACCCTACCTCATAGACGGGATGATGAATGAGAGATGGGATGCCAAGGAACAGAGGATGACTTTGCTTGGAAAGGACAGGACGACAAAGAGATGGCAACTGTGGCTAGGGTGGGCAGCGGAGCGTCCTCCGGAGGGAGGGTGTTTCCTTCCCATAAGGAAACGCTCAGTCCCCAGACAGAGCACAACCCCACCCCCGACCTGCTACCCACCACCCCAGGCCACCAACGGGCAAGCCCCTCGCTGTACGCCAGGTTCTTACTCTCAACCAGTGCCGGCGGGCGCCCTGGCAGGCCCTGCCTCCTCCCTAGGGCGCAGGCCAAGCCTCCCCAACTGAGCCCCAGTTCGTGCCCTGAGCTCGGGACTGGCTCCCGCGGCTGCCCGGGAGGTTAGAAGGGGAAGATGCGTTTTGGAGCCAGGGTTCAGTCGTCCGCCAGAAGGGCCCTGTCCGCTCCCTAGCCCCCAGACCCGGGTCTAAGTAGCTCCAGGAAGAACAGAAAGCACCAGAAGCCTGGCAATTCCTTTAGTCTCTTTCCCTACACAGGGAGGAACCCCCAAACTGTGCGGGGGAGAAGGGTTCCTCTCTCCTCCGGCTGTCGCCTGCCCTCTGATGGTGAGAGGAAGAATTTGCTCACCGCCGCGGGCCCCTGAAACCTTGGCGCCCGGCGCCTGCCGCAGTCCAGGCTCCGCCCCAGCCCAGGAGCTGCGGGCCAACCTCACCAAGCCCGCTGGGTAGTAGGGAGGCTGGCTGCCCCTAAAGCTTGCAACTCCCTGAATGGATAGGTAATCTAGGACCCTGGGCCAGTTCCCTCATCCGGTAAGTTAGGCTTGGGCCCGAGGCACCAGCAACACAGGCACACACACACACACACACACACACACACACACACACACACACGACCTATGTGGTTGCGTTTCATTTCAAAAAATGAGTAATTACCATTTGTGGTTTAGTGCTGCTTTTATTCTTCATCCCATATGCTGAGCAAGTTTCAGATGTTGGCAGAGTCACCCAAGTCTTTCCCACACTTAAGGGCTGACAGGGTCCAACTCCAAATTGTTACCTCCCTCAACTTCTGCAAAGGAAACTCCAAAAGCTCACACACTGGGTGCCTGGTGACCTGGCCGGGCCCCAGCAGAGGGCTGATCACTAGGGATGGATAGGAGGACACCACCATCTGTGTACAGCTGAGGACCTGAGCAACTGAAGTCCTCTTCACCATCCAAGTGACACATGGGGCAGGAGAGCTGCCAGGGGCTTATGTTCTGGCTTCATTTTCTTTTCTGATCTTTAAAATTCATTTTACTGGGGAGTAAAAACTTCCTCTGTACTGTTATTTTGACCATGTCAGTAAGCATCTAATTTGGGGTGAATTCTGTTGGGCAAATTTGGAAATTGACTGGAATAAAGTCTAAGGAATGAATCTTGTGCCCAGGCAGCTGAGTTGGGGCTCAGGAAAGAACAAAGGAGCAGCAAGTGGTGACTACCAGCAGCAAAAATGCAATATTAGGCTTCAGGAAGGGACCACCATGCAGACCTGTCACCACTGCAGCTGAGCAGGGATTGCTGTTCCAAAGGGCAGAGCAGCCACACTTATATCCCACTGCTCCATGGGCTGGGGCTGGGGCTGGTAGGAGTCAGTCAAAATCACAGGCTTCAGCCATTTAGCTGAAGCCAGTAGGAGCAAGAGTCCTGCACTCTTCTCCCTCCTGTGTGGCACTGTCCATTCCTCACGCCATCTCCAAGGCCTTGGCTTCCTTCTCCCTTAGTTTCTTACGTTTCTCTACAAAACATTAACTCCAAATGTTCTGACCTTGTCTTGGCTGAGCCAGTGATTGAGAGGGCTACTCACAGCAGAGGCCACGCAGCCAAGAGGAGAATGTCCCTCAGACCAACAAAGCTGGAGGAGGAGCCTGTTGGGCAAGCAGGGGAATCATTCATCCAACTGCATCAGGTCTTCGAGATGCCCAGACCTTCCCCATGCTCACCCCCATGGTGCTGAGGCAGACTTCTGCCAAGCAGGAGCAGGCCGTGGTGGACATGTATCATGGTTCCCCCGGGAAAGACCTTGGGTCTGACTGGGGAGATGCAAACCTTCCTCGGGAAGGCACAGATCCAAGTCATTTCAGTTGCCCTAACCTCAGGATGTGAGGGACCTGCCCTCACCACCACAAAATAACTATGGAAGTGATAAAAGGTGGTAACCCCACATTTACAAAACTGTGCAATACAAATGCCCTGTGTAGGGAATGTGGGATCCCCCAAAAGACAAGTTCTTAGTCAGAGTACTTTAGAGCTTGGTGCCAATCCCCTGATAGAGAAGGACAGCAAAAGCTTAGGCCAGCAGATAGAAAGAAGGCAGAGCAGGGAGGCTGAAGAGCTGACAGGTCACAGTGTTTTGTCTCATTCTATTAGGTTTTGTTTTTGTCCCACTACAATGATGTCTCATTCTCAGACTGGTGGGGGAAAAAAAGAATTTCTCATTTTTAATAAATCTGGACCCACCACCAACCTGTCTGATGGAGATAGGACAGGGATGAATAGGTGGGTGACAGATACTTCCAGGAAAGTCAGTGACACACACAGAACTAGCCACAGCTACCCTCATGCCTTACCTGCTTTGGGGCTGCAGTATCCTTCAAGTGTCCCAACAGCAGCCCACTTGGGCTAAAAAATTACTCTTGGAATATTTGCACTGTGGTTCTGTTACCTGTCACTGAGCCAGGTATCCAGATTGCTCCCAAAGGCTCACTCAGATGAACATCCTCAGTGATGCATGGAAGGGTTCAGGGTGGGAATCATCCCACACACTCTGCCCTTCCTCTGCCCCATCCTCAGCACAAGAGTGGCTAGAAGGCAGCCAGACAGTGGGGACAAAGCCAGGGGACAGAGTTTTCCAAGTTGATGTTGGTCTTCAGCTGGAAGAATCTTAGCAGATCCCAAGAAGAACTGCTCCCAGTGTGGACAGTGCACCTGGGAAAGGGGAGCAAGGGCTCATGAGCAGCCCATGAGAGCAGAAAAGCAGTGGTTGAGTCTCTTACAGTTTGGGAAAAGAAACTCAACTCAGAGGAGCCAAAATATATGAGGTAACCTTTGAATCCTACTGATTAAGGGAGACTCCCTTCGTATAGTCCTTCCACAGACTTTATCCTTGGCATTTTCCTGATCCCAGGAATTTCTCAGCAGAGACCAAAATTGAGCTAGTTATAGAGCTGGTGTAACCCCAATAACAAGCTTCCTAGGAGGATGTGGAAGTCACTAATGGTAGTCTCCTAGCATCTCCTAGCTCCTCCTTACCCAGCCCTCTCCATACTCCCCCACAAAACCCAGTTCACAAACCCTAAACCCTAAGCCACCAAACCAGGACCCAGGGTTCTCAGGCAATGGGCCTCGACCAAAAATGACCTTTTTTTTTTTTTATCATTTCCAAGTACAGGCAATCAAACCAGGCAGGTGTGGCCCTGGAGCTAATGGACATTAATGTGTTACTGTGTCTGTGGCACATGCCTTCTGACAGATCTTTCAGAGCCCAAACCTTAACCCAGAGAAACCCCTCTAATGAATAGGGGGCAATTTTTTGTACAGGTCATGTCAGATGGAGAGGTTATGAGGTAAACAGGTCCACAGGGAATATGGATCTACCAGCCTAAAGCTATGTCACTCATTTGAGGCTCAACCTGCCATGCTATGGAACCAGAGGGACCCCAATCACTGAAGGCCACTTTGCCAGCCTCCCAGAAGGGTCAGCAGATCCACAGAGGGTGCCCTGACAAAGGTTTAATCAAGTTTTAAACATGGTCTGTAAACTGAAACCAACATCGAATCTGGAGCACCAAGTCACTCCCTAACAGTAGCGCCACTCAAGAAGCTTCCAGGGCAGCCTTGTCTGGATGCTGAGGTGGGGGCTTCTTCATTTCTGCCCCCATCGGGCAGCAAAAGGCAGAAAGACAGGGACCATGGCAGGGGAGATTTGTGGCTTTCCTCCTCCATTCTATTATTCATTTCCTCTGATTTTTATCTAATCTCTCCCTGATTGTCGTGGTGAAACTTAATAGACAAAGTGAATTTTTATTACATCATCAATATAATTGCCAGCTAATCAGCAGACACAGGGGCCACTGCAAGCCCTATAGCTCCTCATCTGGCTTCATAAATAGTAAGAACAATCACTGACAAGCCCAACTCCTCCACCTCCTCCCGCAAGGGCCCTCTCCTCTCCTTGCTGCACCCCTACCCAGACCTATTCTAGGGGTTTCAGTCTTCCCAGTTTCCCCCACCCAGTGGGCCATATTGCCGGTCGATGGAGATATCTTCCTATTAGTATTTTTAGTTTTCTTCCTCTCAGCTTCAGCTGCTAAAATCACAAATCTGAGGCTTGTGTTCCGAATGCCAAAATAGTCTAATGTCAACTGATTTTGATTCTACTTTTCTCTGCATTAGGACTATCATATGTCATTAGATATTACATAATCCTATGGCTGGCAGTACATACTATAAACTTCATTATATGCCAAACTAAGTCTTATGTTCTAGTGAATGTATACAAACTATGTACAAAAGGGTTTTCATTAAAGTCACACCATGCGTCTTGCAGTGTATCATCGAGGTTAAAGGATTTTATTTATATTATCATATGCCTTCTATTTGTATAGCATTTTAATCTGTAAAGTATTTTCTGGTCTCTTACTTCCTTTTAGTTCTGTCATAACTGATATCATTCTTATAAAGACAAGTGGAAGAGGAATGTTGAGGGAAAATTACAAGCTGGTCACATCTCATCAGGATACCCAGAGTGGCTTCAGCTTAGAGGATGGGTGCAGTTGAGGCAGGAAAAGGGGCCTGGCTAGACTGAGGGACACAGAGTCAAGGCTGCTGACCAGGAAAGCAGATTCCTCAGGCCAAGGGCTCCCATCGTTTATGAAATAGAGTTACCCCCAACACACACAAACCTGTCCTAAGGTACATGTCCTATTGAATGCATCCTCTTGCAAGACATCTTGGGAGACCACACTCATTCAATAACATAAGTCCGTCCTCCCTGCTGTCTAAGAGTTCAAACCACACTACTCTGCAGTGGTTTGGACTTTAGGAAAACAGCAAACATCACCTAGGGTCAAAGTCTGTAAATAAGGTAGGTGATGAATCTGACTAATGAATCTGACTCTGGATGTCTACAAGCCGTGAACTATTTAGGAGAGGACTCTGCCTCTTGCAGGCAGTTAAAGCCACCCTGGGAACCACCAGCCACCCTCTTCACTACAGTCACTCCTCCAACTCCCGTGCAGAGCACTGGCCCAGGCAGCTCTCTTCAGCTGATGATTTGAGTGTGTCTGGGGCTCATTTGCAGGCTTCTCCTGTTTGGGTTGGACAAGTAAGGCAGTCCTGGGCCTCATGGGGGCTCTGGGAGCAGACATTTGTGGGTGCTTTGGACAAGATCTGCGACAGGGGTTGTTGGTGCACCCAGGACCCAGATGCCTGGATCCATGCCCCATCCTGCCTCTGGTTCCCTCCACACCAGGCACCTAGTCCCTTTCTCACAAGAGCTTCGGTTTTTCCTCTCTTATGACACTTACAGTGGAACCTGTTCAACCCACCTCTTAGAAACATTATCACAGTCAAATGAAGAGGGAAAATGCAATTACATATTTAAATGTTCAAGTTCGCTATCATGAATTAAAGGCCAGCTCCCCTATCAGACCACTGAGCAGCTCAGACAGTCCTACTCTTCAAACAGGATGCAAGAGACAGGACCAAAAGTGGAGCTCTAAGGTGGACAGGAAGGAAGACCAAAGAATACACCTGCTATGCAGTACGCATGCAGCTTCTCGCCTATTTTTTCTCATGAAGTCCTCATGACAAAACTTATGCAGAGATGGCACTGTGCCTTCTTTGAATGCCAGGCAAGCAAATGGAAGCTCTGAGAGCAATAGCTCGACCAAGTTACATGCCCCGCAATCTGTCTGTAGTATTCTTAAACCCTCCACACTTCCATGGCTGCACATTTCCTTAATGGAAGTAAAAAGGTCATCTCTGCCATCCTTTTGCAGATGGGGAAACCGAAGCCCTGCAACATTACTAGCCAAAGTTCCTAAGTCATTTCACACTGTCTTGTGTGGAGGATCTGAAAACACTGGCACAAACACAGAAACATGTTCACATTCATAGACATACAGAGACAGCTCACACTAACACACCCACAAGCACATACACACAGCCACACACATACATGGTGTCACAAATAGCATATACAGACACATGTAAGAACACACTTAGGTACAGACACACATAGGGAATCCATAGACTCAAACACACACTCAGAATTGCAGCTACCTTCACAGACACCCACACGCAGAAGCATTCTGATACGCTGAAACACAAAAGGAAGCACAGAGATACACGTACAGACAGAGAGACATACCCTCACACACTCACATGCCACTCCTCAGTGACAAAGCTTAATTAACCACAAGGCCGGACAGTTGAGCCCCCTTTCTCCCTAGCACGAAAGGTAAAGCCAGCTTATTTAGAGAAAGGGATGACAAGGGCCCAGCACAAAAGGCAGGCAGGAACAGACAGTTCCCCCTCCACTCACATGTCAGCAGAGGCTAGGGGCCAAAGTCCTCTCCTGATGTCATCAGGGGCACCCTAAAGGCTGAGGCCAAGTCCTCATTAGAAGTTAACAAATTCTCAGAAGGCCATCTGTGAGATTCCCTCTGCAATCTCCTACTGGGTCAACCCACAGGATTCCTGGCCAAATTTCTGTTCATCTCAGAAAGACCAAAGGCAGGTCCCTGAGATATGTGGGCCAGGCCTTCCAAAATTCACCCAGCCCTGTAAACAGGCACAGACAGCTTTCAGAAAGGTAAGATGAGACCTGTGAGCAAAAAAGATCTCCTCCAGGAGGTGGAAACTAGGGCGGGAGGACAGGAGTTTCTGGAGCCCACATCTGTCTACATCCTGCTGGGGCTCCAAGCAAGAGAAACTGCACACCCAGGGTCTTGCAGTCCACCCAAACCTGCTTTGCAGGCAGCTGGGCTCCTGTAGGTCCACAGAAACACACTTGGCAGAGAAAGTGGCCCGGTTCAGCTGGAAGAAGAAAATGCGTGTGCGTGCACACATGCACACACACGGTTACCAAAGGGTTAAAAAGGGCAAGAAATTCATCAGGGAACCAGAAACCTTTGGTTTTCTCTTAAGATAAAGACTTGGGAATATGTTTACTGTGGTTTCACCTGATAGGTGAGCAGACTATTTGTAAGTTACGGTTTTCTGAGAGTGATGGGGTAGCATGTTTAATTGGGGCTTGGGCTGCTTGCTAAATGGGAGATTTGAGGGGCTCCCACCGGAGGTGGTAGAAGTGAGTTCCTGCTCTGCGTGGATGTTCTGTGCTCTGTGCTGATGTGCAGTGAGGACTGAGGCTCAGTGGGCACCACTGGGCACTGCAGCAAAAACAGTCTAGAGACGCTGCTCGAGGCACGCTGTGTGGAGGCATGCTGTAGTCTCAGGCCTTGAGCCCGGTGCAGTGTGTTGTGTGCATGCATGAGTGTATTGGTGTTGTGTGGGTCACCGTGTGTTTCATGTGGGAGAGCTGTGTTTGCTGCTCTAGTTCAGAGAGCAGAGGAGATGCAGAGAAGAGGAGATGCAGAGACCCCTCTCTCCATGCTTCCAAGGCTGCAGAGTTCTACAGCCTGGGCCTTGCCATCTAGTAGAACCCCATCCTTTATTATCCAGATCTAGAACTAGGAATATCCCATGCCAAGACCACATCTGTCCCAAGCCTGAAGCTGTGGGTCAGAACAGAGCTTCAAGGTCTGCAGCCCCTCACTGCACCTGCAGTGAGAAGTGTGTGTGTGTGTATGCGTGTACGTGCACATGCACGTGCCCACGTGAGGTGGGTGTGTAGTGTCTATGCGTATGCAAGCATGCCACCTCCATATGAGCACACTCCAGTCTCAGCCTGTAAGAGCCAGGAGAGGAGATATGTGGACGTGTGTGCTCATATATGCAGAGTTTATGCAGGCGTGTGTGGGCTGTGACGGCCCGGATGGGCCAATTTTTAGTGACAGATTGTGTGTACGTCTATGACTACAGTTTCTACCAAGTGCATGTAAAAAACAGAAAAGATGAGTCCAACTCCCTGGGTGGGCACTCCTGCAGTTCTCTGCAAATGTACTTAAGTATGGGTGTCTTTTGGGGACCCTGGCCAGACGTGGGAAAAAACTGTGGGAAAGGGATGTGGGGGGGACAAAGTCCTGCTCACATGTGGTTATGGGCAGTGTAATTGGGGGATGCAAAGTCAAACAGTGTCCTCCAGAGACCAAGCTGCTTTCCTGGATGTACAGCTGGGCCATCTGTGGCATTTTCTCACATTCTGCCCACAGATTCCCTGGGAGACCGGAAAAAGCGGGGGTCGACTTCCAATAAGGTGGGCCCGTGGGGCCAGCTCCACTTGGAGATGAGTACAGGACTGTGTGTGCAGGAGTGTGCATGTATGAGTATGCCTGTGTGCATGTATCAGAGACAGGCAGCTATGGGGAGAGAGAGGCCCCTCGCCCCACATCTTCCATCTGGGCCACAGCAGATGGTACTCAGACCAGACCAGCAAGGCCAGAGGCTGTGCTTGGAAGCCACGTGTTCTAAGGAAAGACAGTGCCCAGGAGGGGTAGGGTGGAGCCTGGGAAATGCCCTCGGGCTGGATGCATCTCTGCTTTCCAGGGCAGCTCCTTCTGTCCAAACGCACTGTCCCTGAGTCTAGTTACAGGTGTCCTGTTCCGTTGCCTCATCTGGGCCCCTTGGAAGGTGAATTCAGCTTCTGGGATACAGACACGAAAGGCAAACCAGGCCCCAGTCAACCTCTGGCACCTGCATGAACTCCCAGCTCCTCAGGAGCAGGAGGAAGGCCAGTCCTGCCTGCTCAATAGTCCTGTGATCTCAAGCACAGAATGAGTGGTTACTTTGTCCCTCTTCTGGAGCCCCTGATACTCTGGGTCCTGAAGATACTGCTCTGTCCCTCCACCCAGGGCTTTCCTCTGCACTTCACCCCAGTGCATTCTCACCAGGATGCTCTAGGGCATGCAGCACACGACCTTGTCTTCTTGCAGCTAAAGCTGGACCCTGGCCCTGCCCAGGCTGTCTCAGGAGGCTGGATCAGAATCTCCTGAAGTCTGGTGAAAATTAAGGTCCTGGACTCAGCTCCAGACTTTCGCATCTTCTAAGGACAGGGATAAAAGATTTGCAGTATTCTTGCACTTTAAGCCCTCCTGGTCCCGGAAGCCCCACTGTCACCTACAGTGGAATACTGTGGATCCCTCTTGCCTCTAAGATGTATACCTCGTGGCTGTCCCCTAGCTTTCGGTGCCTCCTGACAGTGCACTGGGGCTCAAGCTTCTTCTTCAGGGAACATCCTCCCACATTTCCACGACTCTGCTTTCTCCCTGAAACTCATCCCTTAGGCTGTGGCCAGACTGTCATAAGAGAGCTGTTTTCCCCATCTGTAAGAAGTGGGTCCAGATTTCACACTCTTGCTTTCTGACACTCACACAGATACACTCTTACACACATCCAACCAAGCCCTCTGGTAATACATTCTTGCAAGTCCTGTGTCTGCATGGATGCAGCTATTCTGATGCCATTCTGCACCTCACACAGTGTCCCAGGGCTCCCCAGACCCTCCTGAGGAAGATTTAGTATAGCACAAGGATTGTGAGGTAGGCAGCATTAAGGTCAACCCCAGTTACTCCAGTGGCAGTGTGACATTGAGCAACTCATGTTACCTACTGGGCCAGCCTCAGTTTCCCTGTATAACCAGCAGAAATATACACACCAACTAAAAGAATTTATCAGGAGTATGAAATGCAGTAATCTAGGTAGAGCATTGGCTCCATGCCTGGAACACAGTGAGCCTGTGATAATTGTAGCTATAGAACAAATGAAAAGAAGTCAAAAGAGTTCACAACCCAGGCACCCTGTCTTCTCTGCCTTTGCCCTCGCCTTCGCCTCTCTTCCTGGGAGATTGTTTCCACGCTGTATCTCTCTGCTCAATGTGCTTCCCTGCCTGGGGCACCCTTTTTGCTTCTGCTTTCCCTAAACCAAAGCCTCTCCTCTGCATACAATCCTGAGCCTCCTCCAGGATGCCTCTCAATGCTGTGGCCTCAACACTTTTGTCCCTGTAAGAGTCCTCAGATTTCAATGTCTCAGCCCAGAGCCTGAGACCCATTGCACCACCCAGCCATGCATGCATGTCTGACCAGCTTGCCTCAGACCGGGACCTCACCAAGACACCGCATGGAACTGTGCATCCAACTGACCTCCCCGCAAGGGGCAGAGACCTCATGGCAACTTTCTAGCCTGGAGGGACTGGAAGGATTGTCATGCCAGCCCCCAGCAAAGTGTAGCTGCTTTTTTTACAGGAAATTTATTGTGAATGGGTTCCTCCATTGTGAACAGTACATGGGATGAAAAAACAAGCAAGATAGAAAGATAGCAAAAGAAGAAAGGCACCTCTATTTGCACCTCCCTTCTTAATAATGGTCAGCCTAGACTGGGTTGTTGCTGGCCTACTGTGTCCCCAGTGCTGAGCTGTGCAACGTGAGACATAGATGGACGAGCCGTGGCCTCTGTCCAGACTCTCTCAGACTCTTCAGGAGGTGAAATGCAGAAAAGCAAAGCTCAATGCAGCAGAAAAACACAACTGACACCACCCCATGCCCACAGAGATGTCCTCATGCCACTCCCTTGCACCCTTCGTGATTGGCAGATGGCTAACAAGGTGCTGGTTGGGGAGAGGCAGGTCAGGAATGGGAGGGGAGGGGCCTTTGAACAAGCTCTGAACCCTCGCTAGATCTGCACTGCTCACCTGGACATGGGATGAGGCAGATCTCCTGGAGGAACCCTGCCATCTCAGTCTGTAGCCCTGTGATGTTGTTTGTGCTGGATTAGTGTCCAGGCTCGTACAACCATAAGGAACTCAGTAAAAATGAGGATGGGGCCGTGCAGGGAAAGTGCTGAGGTGTGGCTCAGAGAGCACTCAGAGATGAAGGGCAACTGCGGAGGTTGAGCCCATGAAGGGACTGCAGATCCTGTGACTAGGGCTGGGCTGAAAGTTAAAATACTGCAATGGGTGTGATATTAGTTCCCCAGCACTGGGCTGTAACAGAAAACCCAGAGGCAGCTGCAGTGCACGGAAGAAGTGCTGGATCTGGAGTCCACAGACTTGAGTTTTAATATGGAGAACTACAGCATAACCAGGGGCAATAGTTTTTATTCCATGAGCTCTGAGCTCCTCTTAACCTGTAAGTCAGGCATAGCACTGACTCCCTGAGTTATGGTGGCAATTAAATGAGAATATGTAGAAACATCTAGAGCAGTCTTGCATAATGCTAATAATCATAATAATGATAAGAGAAGAATTGTTAACATGTATTTATCATTTACTATGCAACCGTTCCACGCCAAGCACTCTAATATGCTATCTCATTTAATACTTCCATTTTTCCTAGGAGGAAATCTCAATTCCTATTTTATGGACAAGGAAACCAAGACACAGGGAGTTTAACTTCCCAGGGCACAGAGCACCTAAGAGGTAGAGCCAAGATCTCAGCTGTGCTCTGGAGAGTCCTGTGAGTGGTTAAGAGTGCTCGAGCCTATTGTGGCTAAGTACGCACATCTGCAAGTGAGCGTGAGGCTTCCTAGCCCGGCCTCAGGAGTCATGGGTGTAAGCGCCAGGATGGAAGATCAGAGCAGCCTGCTCGTGAAGTTCAGGGGATGCACAGTAAGCACTCAATAACGAGTGTTTATTTATTGCTTCTGTTTACAGCTCTATTCCCAAAGTGAATTGTTTGTTTAAGTAAGGAGCATTTACCTTTATTACAGTCATTGGTAAATAAAATTATATTTGCATTTCCACAAATATGTATGAGTTTAATTAGTCTTGCAATTCGTACACAAGAGCCAGTCCAGGAAACACATTCATGAGCTCACACTTCTACCCTAGGCAAAAAGCCTGCTCAGACAAACACCATCAGGAGTAAATAATTCATTCGTTCACAAAGAGTTATTGATCACCCACTCTGTGCCAGGCACGGGTCTAGCTGCTGGAGTCACGACAATGACCGAGGCAGATAAGGTCTTGGCTCTCTTTCAGCTTATGCTTCCATAAGAGTTAGATAATAAATTAAGGAAAAAAATTAAAAACCTGACCCTAAGTGCTATGCTGAGAATTGAAAGATAGAGATAAAGTATTGCATAAATGGAGTTGCTGTATACTTTGGGTGAGTAGAGAGAGTCCCCCTGAGAAGCTGAAAGTGAAACTAAGATCCAAATAAGTCCATACAGAGGGAAAAGCACTCCAGGCAGAGGAAGCATCAGGTGCAAAGGCCCTGAGACCCTAAGGAGCGCTATACACTCAAGGGTAAGAGGACCAGAGCATTATGGGACCATGTAGGGAGGAAGCTGGCAGGGCAGGTTGTCTCAAGCCTAACAGGTGACCAGGAAGGAGCATCCAAACTATTCTATTGACAGGAAGAAACTACAGAGGAGTTGTATTCTGCACATTCCATAATGATTTCTCCAGCCATCACCTGGAGCCAGCTGCTACAGGACAGAAAGGGAGGACGGACGGGATGTGGACTAGGGTGGACAGTGAAGGTGTGAGAGACACATGAGATCCGCATGTGTTGGGGAGATCAGAGTCTCAGCACTTATGAAGTGTGGCATAAGGGGAAATAGAGGAGCCAAGGGATGATTTGCAGCACTCAGCAGTGAGTGCTGGCATTTCTGGGAAGAAGCTGGTTTTAGGAGTGAATGATCAAAATTCCACTGTGTCCATACTGACAGGGGAAGGCCTGTTAGATGTCCATCGAGAAGCCAAATGGACCATTGACTCTAGAGCTCAGTGTGAGGTTCTAGCTGGAGGTATGTGTTCCACAGGGAGCCATTTATATCAAAAACAAGTTAAATAAGACTTCGTGGATATGCTTATTGTTCTATGTCAGTGTGAACTTGGCATTTATTAGATCAAAGACTGCACTGTGTCATGCTTGCATGGATGTTGGCAGTCCCTCCTCCCCATACCCTTTACACCACCCCACTCACCTATGCCCACCTGCCCACCCTCTTGATAGCCCTTAAGGAATCGTCCTTGCCCATAGCACAGAATCCAGGCCGGATCTGTCCTCTTCTGCTTCCACCTGCATTCCTCATGCTGTAGCTTCATTCTCTCCAGTATTTACAAGGGCCACTGCCACTGCCCTCTCTCGAGCGCCTGTTTCCCAGGATGCCAGGGTTGCATTCTGCCCAGGAGGGAGAGCTAGAGCTGCTGTCCCGGGGTGAGTCAGCCGATTCACAGTGGAGATGTAGGTCGCTTGCTCCCTCCTCCCTGCCCTGCTGCTGCGGCTGAAGCCGCCCCACCCTGCCTGCTGTACACCCTGTGTCCTTGTGACCCACACGCCCCTGTCCTGCTCCTGGTGGCCCCTGGAGCCTGACCTTACCATCTCGCTTCCCTTGGGAACTTCTTTTTGGCCCACAGAGCCACCACCAAATGCCTGAGGCAGGCTGCTGGCCGTTTTTTCTTTTTTAAACTTAAAAAAAAAAAAACTAATAAAAGCAATGTACAAGGAGAGAAGCTGACGTTTTAGTTACACATTAGCAATGCAGTTAGTCCCCCAGGGACCTGGGAGGCTCTCAGAGAGGGAGGGAGCAGTGGGCAGCTGCTGGCTTTCTCTCTACCTCCTGCTGGTTGCCTGCTAGTGAAACATTCATGGGGGCCCCAACCCAGGCTGCTTGCTGGGAGACCCCCAGAGCCCAGGCTTTTTCCAGAGACACTTCTGGGTCAGAGTCCACTGTCAGTAACTTGATCCTCAAAAAGCCCCATAGAGAAAGACACGTAGTTGGGTGGAAGGACAAAGGATGATATGCATTGCTCCATGCAGGTAAACAAATACACACTATCTTGCACTACACAATAACAGTAAAACTACATCTATTGTTTAGCAGTTGGACATTCCAAGCCTGTGCTGCCTGGGTAACCTTATCACCTCTCTCTATCCTTCCAACAATCCCAGGACATGGCTAATTTGATTGTCAGCATAATGTGTGATTACTTACATTTATATTTCAATTAATTTTATTTTGAGTGCAATTAAAAATTTGATTCCTCAGTCTCACTGGTCACATTTCCAGTGTTCAGTGGTTGAAAGTGACTAAATTTGTGCCCTTCTTAAGTAGGATTTTGCCTCAATAAGTCCACTGTGAATGAAACTATCCAAAATGTAGCATGCATTTAGCATTTAGACCCATAGTTTAGCAGCATAGCTGACCATAGGGTCTTGGAAGCTTCCCCCAGGTGATGACATCACTAGTCCTAGAAAAGATCAAAATTCAAAATCTGTAGTATGAGTGTTACTGAATGAATGTGGGCTTGGCTCCATTGTAGAGTTTGAAAATGCTAAACTGAACCACCCCGCTTTGAGGGCCTTCTGCAAAGACTCCCTCATTCATCTGCAAAGTCCATGTAGAATGTTTTCTACATGCAGTAGGTTCTGTCGGCCAATGCTGCTTTCAGACATGGTGAGCGGAGAAGGCATTGAGAGGCTTGTGCATGCACACACTAGCACCAGCACTCATGTGACAATGCTCACGTGGGGGGTGGGGCAGCCCTAGAGTGTCCATATGTGCACAGCACCTAGACAATGTATGCGCATGTGTTTTGTGTGTTTTGGTGTATGCATGCCTACTAGATGCCTAGCTTTTGTCCTCCACCCCAGGCATCCTGCTGTCTGAAGAAGTGTTTTGAACCTAGGCTCTGAACCCAACTGTCTTGGTTCAGTTGCTGGTCTCCACCCTCCTTATCAGTGTGACCTTAGGCAAGTGCCTTAACTTCTCTGTGCCCCAGCTTTCTTGTTACAAAATGAAAATAATAACAGAGCCATCACAGAGGGTTATTAGGAGCATTACATGAGATAATATGTGCAAAGCTCTCAGCGAGCCTGCAGCACACTGAGCTATTAATAAACATTAGCTGCTACTGTCGGTTCCAGAAGGCACTGTGTTTGCTGCGCTGGGACCACCTTGAAGATAAATAAGCATGTGCGGACGGGAGTATGTGTGAACTCTGATACGATGCACGTGAAGGTGGCTTCACACTCAAGCCCACCACTGTTGGTCAACATCGGGCAAGGCGGAGAGGCACTGGGGCAGTGTCCCCACCTGGTCACCCCTGCCCTGGGTGATGATACTGGGCAGAGCAGGTGCTGCAGGAGGAGGCTCGGCGGCCGTAGGGAGATGCACAGGAGAAGGGATGAGGAGCAGAGACGCCTGCGAGCGCTGCTTACAGCCTGCCTCTCCTGTCAGAAGCGCCCGAGCGCCTTGTACAGAGCTGTTTCAGGGTTAGCCTTGCTTTCTGAATTCAGCAAAACTCCAGCACAGGCGTTCCCTCCTACCCTGCCCTCTAGGACCTCAAGTCTCACCTGGACAGCAAGACCAGCCCACGAACCACAACCGTAGTGACAAAGAGCCTGGCAGGACCTGGTATCTGAAATGTGATTGAAAAAGTAGTGAGCTCTTACAGAGCAAAATGAGGCCCAGAGCGGCTGGGTGCTTTGCCCAAGATTACACAGCCAATAAAGACTAGAAAGTGGCATGAAGTGCTTCCCTGTGGAAAGATAGGAAAAGCAATGCATGCCTCTTAGGGCTGGTGCAGAGAACAGGGCCTCAGCGGTAGCAAGGAGACAGGGCCATCTGCTACTGCCATAAGGGAGTCACTGCCCCAACCTTAGTCCCGCTGACCTCAAGGAAGGTTCGGCCCATTTCCCAGTTTGAGGCTGCCTGTGTTTCCAGATGTGCCCAGCAGAGGGCACCAGGATTACTGCACAACCTGGACTGCAGGGTTGACCTCTGAGTTCCGCATTCAGAGCCTGGCCTCTGGGGGTACTGCACAAACCAGCAGCAGGCGCTCACACACCCGCGTGAGTGAGCCCCTATGGGACACCAGGGAGGAGCTATCAGATAAGTCCTTTGTGGAGGGTACTGCCTATGGTGCATGCTTGGATGAACTAGAAATTTTAAGAACCTTGTTGAGTCAGACACATCTGTAAAGGTGTTGCCTCAGGTTTAAAAAAAAAAAAAAGGGCATGCCAGCACTGTGGGAGGCTGAGGCAGGAGGATCAAAAATTGCCTGGTTCAGGTAACTCAGCAACTTAGGGAGACCCTGTCTCAAAATTTAAAAGACTTAAAAGCAGTTTGAGTTACTGGCCCTGGCTGAATAGGGAAACAAAAGGTTTCCCCAAGTGGAGCTGGCACCTGGTGTGGCATAAAATGAGGTGTATTTTTTTCTTTCATTTCCACTCAGAGAAGAAAAGGGAGGGGACCCTGCACCTGCACCACCTCTAGGGCTTATCCCCAGGCCACGACAGCCAAGCAATGGACAAACACAGAGCACTTCTGTCAGGCCCAGTGTGTGGTAGAGTCAGGTGGTGATAGCAGCCTGAAACAGTCCCCAAAGGCCTGCCATTGCTGTGTCCCTTTCAGGTGCATGACGGTGCACCATGTCCACTGATATAGCCCTGGCCCAGGCACTAGCCTCCCCGCCTTAACAAGGCCACCACTGTATGTACCTGCTTTGTCCTCCAGAAAGACACCCTGGACTTCTCCAGGACTCATCTCCCAAACAGAGGGCCGCATTCCCTTCAGAGGAGCCCAAGGCCAGGTTAACCCAGTAGGGTAAAGTCTCCCAAATGCCAAAGCGGTGGGTCTGAATTTGCCTCTTTTTCCTACTCTGAAAACTAACATTTGTTCAGTTCAGGTGGTGAGAGTTTGGAGACTTGGGTGATAGTCATGATCAAGGTGGTGACTGAGGAGATGTGAGGGAGAAAGAGGTGAAGAAGCAGAAGAAAGATGGGCAAGAGCTGAGTGGCCAGAAGGGTGATGGGAAAGACAGACTGAGGACAGGTGACTGGCAGCGTCAGCCATTCCTTCCATGGGACATCCTGGAACCCATGTGCCCTCAGCTTCCTGTATATGAACTGAACAAAGTCAGTCACCAGCACACCCTGGCCAGGCCTGTGCTCCTTCCCCCTGGCAGCACACAGCTGGAATCAGACAGTCAGGTGGGCGTCATCCAGGTCTCTCCCCAAACTGATGGCACTTGGCGTACAAGCGTGTGTGAGAGCCGTGGCAAGCCCCAGGCCTGGGCCTCTGCAGCAGAGTTGATGGTACAAACCAGGGGTGGGAGGAGGCAAAGCCAGACTGTGGTAGCACTTGCCAGGCTGGGCTCAGGGTGAGAGCCTTCATCCTGTCTCGCCAGTCAGTTGCTCACGGCGCCATTTCAGATACACCACAGCCCTCCAAAACTCCATCTCTCCATCTGTGACATGCACTCCACAGGCTTGCCTTACCTACCTCACAGAGGTGCTGTGATGCTCAAACTACGGCGAAACGCCGAGAAAGGCCAGGTGCAGCACACAGGTTCCCTGCAGACCTATAGCTGGGGACCTGTAGTCCACACTGGGAAAGATGACACTGCTCAGGCAGCTCCTCATTTTGGAGAGGAGATAGGGGAGAGAAGAAAACACACAGACGAAAGAGTGACAGGCTCCAGGGAAGAAAGAGGACCCAGCTGTCCAGCTTCCAACCTCCCCTAACACCAGTGCCCAGGGATTCCTGCAGACCACTCACTTCACCCCACACCAGGTTGCCTTGTGCAATGCTCAGCTTTCCCTGGGGAAGCCTGTTTGCCACCCCCACCTCTTCTAACACCCCTCCAGGGAATATCCTCCCACCTCCCCCTATTGCTGCAAACAGCTGTGATTCAGAGAGTCATTTCCAAGGAAACCAAAGGGAAAAAAAATCTCAGCGTCAGGGGAAATTTCAACCACAAAGCAAGTGGTTCCAGAGGAGCGTCGACAGCACCCAGGACACAGCTCTGGGCTCCCAGCATTGTCAGCACCATCCTCAAGGAAGAGATGCAGACAGGACATATGTGCAGGGGTGCGGGGTAGGGGGAGCGGGCAGGCGATGAATGCTTTCCAAAAGTGGAAATGAAAGTTATCAATAACATTTGTTGTTTAGCCGCAGGGCTCTTGCAACTAAAGGAACCAAAAAAAACGAGAAAAAAGTTAGCAAGGGCCTTTAAAAAAAAAAAAAAAAAGGGACCGGGTCCTACTGTCTCCTCTGCATAGTCACTCTGGATTCAGCACAGCAAACCCAGAGCTCTGGGACAGCAGGGTTCACCTGAGTGACCCTCTCTCCTTTTTGACTCATTTTAGATCCCACACCCAGGATCTGCTCACTTCCTGTTCCCTTGTAGCTCACAGCACATAAATATGCTCTTAAATAATACACTGTGTAAGTTAGCTGTGTACAGCCCTCAACTGCCCCCAGGAGTATAAACTGCAAGTGACAGGCATGCCACCTGTCCCTGCACCCTCACAGTTACTTTGTCCTCCCTGGACCTGTACCATGCATACCCACCAAGTGGACCTGTGAGTCGTGTAGGGCCAGCAAGCTGGTTGGAAATCTGCCCTTGGACTCAGGGGCCACTGATATTCAGAATTTGTTCTGGACAATCTAACGTTAGGTTAAAAGCCCTATTTTAATTCTGAAATGATGAAGAAAAACAAATAAAAAGACATAAATAAACCTGATAAGGTATGCAGTCCCTCATAGCTTTTAATATAGTCAGATTCTGCCTGACTCGGATCCGCACAGAGCTATTACTTTAATTCTAGAGTCACCACTTGAATGATCCTCCGTGGGCAGGAAAAGCGTTCCAGCATGGGGTCCCACACACCAAGATGACCTGGGTGCAGGGAGGCAGACCACCTCTCTGACGCCATGTGGCAGGCAGCTGGATCCCAAGGACTGGAGGAACTATGTGCAGAGCCGGTTTTCCACCCACCCGCAGTGTAGACAGCTCAAACCTGGGGGGCCCAACAACTCCAGTTCCTGTGTTTTGGACAGTGCTGTGCAGCTCCAGCCCCACTGTGCTGTGGAAGGGGCTCTGTCAACACTCTTTCCTGGCTCTGTGTGGTGTGTCATGTGTCACCTCTACTCATGCGCTGAAATCACCCGCACAATAGGCCAGAGTGGGCAGTTTCTGTGTTCACATTTGTTTCTCTGCCTTCTCTTCCCTTCCTCCCCCTCCCTCTCTTTCCCTCTGGCCCTGGGGATGTATTGTGCATCCTTTAAATGATCTTGTTTATTCTATGTGTCGGAATATAGTTATCTGAATATTAATTATGGCTTTAGTGAAGTTCATCGGTTGAATGCAGGAATTGAGAATTCCTCCTTCACTTTCAGCCACCTGCTTTGATTTCTCTGTTTATCTGCTTGACTGAGCTGAAATCAGTTTCTGTAAGTGAAAGTCGGCTGCTTGGAGCAGATGTTAATGCTCAGAAATAGTGTACGGTCTGCTATTAGCATAAGTAGCATGATGCTAATAAATAGAGGTGCGCAGGGCTGGTGGCAGTGGCGGTGATGGGGACTGAGGGACAGCAGCCTGCCCAGGGAGCGAGCCTGAGCACAGCCCAGAGAAAGAGGAAGAGTCCCAGCCGGGGTGCTGGGCACCTTCTGCCAGCGCTGGCCCCACCCTCCCTCATCGCCAGCACCCCAGTATGCAGCCGGCTGGGGGCCGATGATTAATGACGGCAAGGACTGTAACCAAATTGTAGTGCCATTAGCACCAAGTCACGACTGACAACTAGATACATCATCTCTGAGGTTTCTATCCAGCTAACTAATTTAACTATGTGAATACGGGAAACGTTGCACTGATGCCATAAGGCAAATATTGCAATCCCAGGAGCCCATCAGTAACAAATGAGAGATAGGGAATCCACTGGGGCCAGTGGTCAGGGTCAGCAGATCTGTCTTCATAGCTAACATATGCACTTTGGAATACATACCTCCACCGTACACCCCACAGAGCCAGGACCCACACTCACAGAAGCAAGCCCCCCACTTCAGGACTGCCCCCACTCCTTGCCCCTGACACAGAGAGACAAGGTTCCCTTCTAAATCAGAGAAAAAGAGCTTTGATCCTGTCAATGCCTTCCTGCCCCTCCCCCTTCTCCCAGCCTCTGCAGCTCCTGCTCTCTCCAGGAGAGGGACTGGTGGGCGCTGTGACAAGACACAGGTGGGCCTCGCTTCTCACCGGAGCCGCTCCCGAAATAGTGAACGCAGATTGTTATTAGCTTCTTTCTTGTCGTCGTCTTCGTTTCTTCTTCTTCTTCTTCTTCTTCTTCTTCTTCTTCTTCTTCTTCTTCTTCTTCTTCTTCTTCTTCTTCTTCTTCTTCTTCTTCTTCTACAATGAATCCTATTTGAAATGTGCTGTTTGCTCATCAGAAGAGCCTTTTAAGGAATCCTTTCAGGACTGCAAGAATCCTTCAGCCACGTGAATAGTTGCCCTTTAATTCATGTGGCTCGGGGATCCCACATTTCTTAAGACCAATCCCTATGTTACTGCTGATTTATTCTCTCACTCAGAAAGTCCCCAACTCAAGTGTCCCCCTCTTGCTGGTTGCTGTATGGGCCACTGGCCATGCTGGCTCAGGGACAAGGACATTGACTCCATGACAGAAACCTTCCCTTCTCAGACTTCTCACCTGCCTGCTGAAGGTAGAAAAATATCCAGTAGGCTTCATGTGGCTCAGCAACTCTGGTCTCCTACGTAGGGCTCCCAACTCATTCAGGGAATTGAGGGCAATCTCGCGTGACAGTGTCTGAAAGCAGACATTTCAGAAAACTCCAAGCACGCCAAAGATGAGAAATAGATGTGTGCATAATCAGATGTGTAGTTCCACAGTGTGCCTGCAGCTACACCCGTGCGAGTGCATAGGTGTAGTCTCTGCACCAGCCGAGCTAGCTTTGCTGGAAGGCTCCATCCTAGAAGTGGCCACCCACACCAGTTAGCTCAGAAGACAGTAATGGCAACAACCCAGATAACTCTGGGAAATTATAATTCCACAAGAGATATCCAGATAATGGAGATGGGAAATATCCATTGGTGCCTGAACAATTGTGCAGAACCACTTTTCCCAAAGCCAGCACTAAGCCAATAACTTTAGCGCATTGATAATTACCTCAACAGCTGACACGCGCCTCATGTATAGGGTACTTGTTCTTTTGTGAAGTTTCCTATTTTCTCTTGCACAACTCACATCACTGCTTCACAACTGTAATGGAGAATGAATTATTCTCCCAATGGACAGATGAGAAAGCTGAGTTTACATACAGTTGTCAGGTTTGAATATATATATATATATATATATATATATATATATACACATTTGCACAGCCAACAAGCTAGGTTCATTTTTGTCAGAAAATTAGCCATGTCATCTTTTTTAAAAATTTTTCTGCCTTATGTTCTAGAGAATCAAAAGTGAAAATTTTGATACATATGCTCTAATCCATCTGTCTCAGGTGACTGAGAGCATGTATTCTCTCTTTTTCTCTCAGACAGATTATTAACAGTTTTTTTAAAGTTCTGTTCTTCAATCCAAAAGCTGTTTCAGATGTAAATGGGTACAGTCTCCCCAAAAAATAACACACATCCCTCCATGCATTACTGCACAAACCCTGGGCTGGGATTACAGAGGCGACTGAGAGGCAGTCCCTGCCTCAAAATACCTACAAAGAATTAAAGAACAAAGCCACATTTCCCCACACTGCCACAGGAACACACAAAGTGCTGGGGATGCTCAGAAGAAGAAAGGCTGTCTCCTGAGGGGACAACTTGGGGAGCTGCTGCACGGGGTGTCCTTCAATCCTGGCCTTGATGAATGGATATGATTGTGAAATGCAAAGATCAGCACAAGTGCCCTGCACAAGGAGAAAACAGTTTGAGTAACGGTGCAGAGGTGTTAGGAAAAGGCATGGTGACTGGCCAGGCCAGCGCAAGTCCTTCAGCGGACATGGTAGAAAATGCAGTCAGGCCAAGGAAGATGGGCAGTATCAGTGGGCAAGTGATAGGACTCTAAGGTATTCGCTTGAGATTTCCTGGGAAAGAACAAGGGAAGAGCCTACCTCACTGCCCATTCCTCAGTAACCAAGTCTGCCCTCCTGCTACCATGCCCCAAGGACCTTACCTGCACCCAGAATTCAGGGTGCTGGGGCCTGATTCCCCTGACCCATGGCCACATCCTACACCCTGAAAGCCACGATGGATCAGCTCCTCTACCCGTGGCACAAAGGAATGCCATCTGCATGGTGGGCATCCTCCTTTCTCTCTTCCTAAGGCACTTGCCCTCACCCCACCCACCCCCACCCAATCCTCCACTTTCTTAAAGGTTTTGCCTTTAAAACAAACTGCTCTTATTAAATAAATAATTGATTTCCTTTCCCATTTTTTATTTAATCAAAGGCTAATCAGAGCTGCAGATCGTCATGCGACAACCAGTGTTAGCCACACGGAGTGGATATAATTCTTGCTAAAAGCAGAGAGGTGCTATTTTTGTTTTTCCCCGTGCAGCCTCAGCAAGGGGACATGTGCAATTGCCAGTAGGCTTTGTGAAATACTGAGAGAGAGCTGGAGTTTGGGGGCACCAGCTTGGAAAATTCGGCTAAACAGCCTACATTCTCCAGAGACCCTGGAGGCTGGGAAGGAGGCAGACCAGTCTCCTGTCCTGAGGGCACTAGCCACTGGAGAGTGGCCTGGCTGAGGACTGGCTGGGGACACAAGAGTCTGTCCATACATGAAGAGGCTGTCAGGACAGGCAACCTAAGTCACAGAGCCTTCCTGGGAGAAGACTCATGCTGGAACTGCCCTGATCTGTGGCCTTCCCACAAGCCTATGACCTCATGCCACTGTGCTGTTCCACCCCCAGCCACACCCCAGGCCCCACCGCAGTAGATAAGACACTGCCTCATCCCCAACCTCTCATTCTCCTTGCCACTCCTGGTTTAGTGGCGCTACTGCCAACACCAGGGCTCCAGATTCTTATCAGTCCTGTTTTTAATCCAGATGACATTCTCTCTCTCTCCTCTCTCTCTCTCATCCCCCACACTTATTGATTCCAAAGAAGGAAAAACTTTATTAATCCTAAACTTGAAGAACATTAGATATAGGGCTGAAAGGGCTCGTCAGGACAGAGCCCCACATGGGCATTATCTCCTAGGAAGGTGATCACATCTGGAGGAAAGGGGGAAGGAAAGCAAAGGAAAGAAGCAAAAAGTGAAACAGAGCCGCCATCCCATGAGGCAAGCACGATCCCTGACATCTGCTGGGGTGGATCTCTCCAATCGTACTTTCTTACTAGCCTCCAAGGTGAACGAGAAGGAAATATTAATGATACCTAAGTTATGTTGTTCTTTGACATCTTGCAGGGGCATGCAGGTGACTTGTGTTTTCTTCTCCTCTGAGGCCACAGTGATGCTTAATCTGGCCTGGGTCTCCCACTATCGGGGACAGTGCCCAGCTGGTTCCATGCAATATGGGAACATATGTATCCCCACAATCAGGGATAGTGCACCTGATTCCATGCAATATGGGAACATATGTATGACACCTGATGAGATGTTCAGAGCAGATGGATGACCCACCAAAGAGCTTAGGCAAGTTCTGAACCCCTCTCTGCCTCAGTTTCCTCTACTATAATATGGGTTCAACTATAGCAAGCCCCTTAAAGGGTTATGGCAAGACTTATATGAGACCATCTTTAGGGAGAATCTGAGAATGAGTTGGTCTTATTATGAACAAACAATGATGACAACTTTTACTCAAAGTGCAAGTGTGCTGGACCAGGGCTGGGGAAGGAACTCAACACTTCTCCTCTCTAAGGATGACCTGGGATTTTAGTCTTCAGCAACAAGACAAAGTCTGAGCAGTGTGCCTTTGGTGATACAGCCAAAAAGTATGTAGCTCCATAAGTAGCTGTCATATACACTGTGAAAGGACCACATCACAAATCTCCAGGCAGGACTGAAGTTACATGTCTCGGATCCTCCAGATCCCACTCTGTAGTGACAAGTCCATAATCCCTCTTTGGACATGCCTGTATTTCTCCATTTATCTATGAGCTGTCTCATGCAGCAGGCCTGGCATTTCATATCCAGCTAGATCTCAGCTCCCTGATATCTTCAGGCTCATTGGTACATAGGTGTCTTACCCCATTCTGTCGGAGACAGAGCCCTAGACAGCAAGGTGCTGTGTATATGACACACCAGGAATACTTATAGAGATCAGAGGTCAGGGACACTCGCAAGCACTCCTGAGGACCTGCAATATATCATCTATTCTCTCAGGTTTGCCAGGAAGCTAATATTATTACTATCCTCACTTTACAAATGAAGGCACTGAGACACACAGCACTTGAGTGACTTGCCCAGGAAATGTCAAAAAAAAATCTGATTTTCAGCACTAGACTGTACCACTTCCACCTGGTTTGTCCCACCTAGTACCTCAGTCCCTGGGAAAAACAGCAATTTGGGGATTAAAAACAAAGGAATGAGCTAACAGCTGATGGATTGATTTGTTATTATCTACCTGAAGTTATGATTGTTAAAATCCAAACTGAAAAAGAAAGCAGCCTGTATAGTAAAATGCAGCTGAATTAGGAGATTGCAAATGTTGAGGCTTTTAAATTATTATTATTACAAAAATAACACATGCACATGATAAAAGGTGCAAAAGTGTATACAATGAAGTGTGATTTTCCCTCCCACTTAAGACCCCAATCCCACTCTCCAGAAGGTGCAGCTTCCTGTGTATTCTTCCAGAAATATGTCAAGTATAGACAGACACATGCAAACACACCCACATATACTTGCTGTTGTGGAAACTGGAATATGCTCTGTGAGCAGCTGTGCACCTTGATTTTTAGTTTTGCAATGTGTCTTGGATATTTCCAAATCAACATGCACATGAATCTACTTCATTTCTCTTAGTAGCTGCTCCACTGTCCAGATTTTCACTAACGTGCATAGCCAGGCTCCCACTCCACTGACTGACATGGAAATTATTCCTAGTTCTGCTTTATTTTGTTCCCAACCACACAAAATCAATATCCTTGTGCACTTCCCCTGCATGCATGTCCAATTCTACCTGTAGAATAAATTCTTATGAGTGAATTGATTTCAATAGACTGAAGCATTCTGCATTTTAAATAATACCAGCCTCCAAAGAATTTGTACTAATTTAAGCTCCTATTATATCTTCTTCTTTTTTTGAATCTCTGTTTTTCCCAAATTTCTTTTTTACACTTTGTATTGTCAAAAAAAAGCCAGAAATGCTGACTTTTTACTAAGACTTAGTTTTCCAATCCTCCTTGCTATGAGCCATCTGTATGGTCTCAAACAACTTTGGAGTAACTGATCGATAGGGGCTCTTTTAGCTCCACCTGGCTGTGACTTTGCGCATCCACTGGTTGAAACTGTGCTGGGACCTTTGAGTTCTCCTTGGTTAAAGGAACTGAAAATTTGAGAACAAATAAAGGAACTGAAAATTTGAGAACAAGCACATACCCAGAGATTTGAGAAGCAACTTGAGACAGTGCAGGATCAACTTCAAAGTCATGCAGTTTAGTCTGTAAGCCCAAAGAAGGTCACAAGTGTGACCCAATGTCCTAGTAAGTGGCCAGTGGTCACTTTGGAGGATGTAAAACCTTATAGAAGGAGGAGAAAAATGCACAGAAGTGGCTAGTTGGAAATGATAATGGGTAATGTCTTGCTCTAGCCCCACTCTCCTTCCCCCACCAGCCTACAGACTGCTTGTTCTCACCACAGACTGAAACCAAGTGAAACATCATGTTTGTCTCAGAGCATGGTTTGATGTTCTGGTTCAGTGAGGATCAGTTCCCATCTCAGCAGCCTCACTAAGTACTATCTTCTCTGTGAAACATTGCTTTGGTTTACTGCTCTGAGGGAAACAACTAGTACATATAAACCTTGACTAACCCAGGTTCTCTGAAAATGTTGGTTTTCTGGGTAAGAGAGTGTAAAAAAGATTTTGGGGGTTTGGCTCCTCCCAAGTATCACTTTATGAGATCTGAACTCCTGGCCCACTTGAGTGAGTCCAGGCTGATGACCCTCTTTTGGTGTTGGATTCAAAGTCAGAGCTCTCAGGTTGAACTGACAGCAACTAAGTTGTATGAGGGACTGGTCCCAGCACCTTCAGCTGTTGGACAGCTCCACAGAGCATGAAGTTTCTCTTATTGATTGATTATATTGTGCTCATCTTGGGGTGATTTGGCTCATCTTCTTTACAAGGGGGGACGAGTACAATGGGAAACCCTTTGCAATGGGTTGGCAGTTCTGTCAAATTGATATTATGTTATTTGGGGTTTACATAAATTAACAGTATTTGCCATGATTTGTTACTACTGGAGAGGGCCCTGGCCCAGCAATTCATATGAGATAAGAAAACTGAGGCCCAGACATACAGGGAAGCTTGTCCAGAGCTCTGGGAGGATCTGCATGGTGACCACACCTCACAAAACCAGGCTCTTTACCATAGACAGATGATGTGAATTGTTCTAGATCCTACAGCCCCTGTCTTTGTCAAGAAGCAGGTCTGGAATACAGGTTTGTAAGTACCTGGCATTATCCTGAGCCTTCTTAGACAGTAGTCCTATTGTCATGCAGATGCAAAACCCCAGCTCAGTCACCTCCCAAACACTGAGCACTTGCTGGAGAAATCTCCAGAATCCAGAACCTTCCCAGCTCCTCCAGGTTTTAGGCAGATTCAAGGCCAGGCAATTGTGAATGTCTGTAATTTGAAACAAAATGTACTCTCTAAAGCCCTTAAAGGATGCTCCTCCTTGAGACTAAAAGACAGCGCTCGCCTTGGCCCTTCTACCACCTGGTCATGTGGTGTGGCTTTGCCACTGTTCCTCCAGAGGTGAAAAGAAGATACAATGATTTCCACCCCCGACTAACTGCCGGAGCTACAGAGGTAACCGAAGGGAGTGGCGCTGAAACGTTAGTGGGCTCAGAATCCCCGGGGATTCTTGGTCCACAGAGATGGCTGAGACCCACTGCCGAGTTCTAATTCCATGCTGGCTAAGCAAGGCAGTATGAGTCCAGGTCCTGCGGGCCGTTTCTGCAGATGGGGCCACACTTTGAGAACCAAAGTTCTAAGAGATTGTGAGCAACAATTGCTTTATTGTTATTATTTTGCTTTTTGAAATTTGTATTTTTTCTAATTTTGCTATTTGAAAGGGATTTTTGTTTTTAACTTTTGTAAGATGTTTGATCCTTCTTTAAAGGGAAAAGTACTATTTCCTCCCTCCAACTCTATATCTGATCAATTAAGGGTTTATAAATCCCTTTTGCTTGTCCAAGAAACCCGTGGAAGTTTTAAGAAATAGTACAAAGCCTTCAGCCAGTCCCCAAATGAGGCTTCACTTCCCCTCCTCACCCCCTCAAGAATGGTCAGCAAAGGAAATCTGAAGAGTCTCCCCAAGACAAAGGAATATTAAATATTCTTGCTCCAGTCCGCGACCTGCCTGCCCCACACCCTCACCTTCACCTGCACAAAGATACAGACCCAGGACCCACAGCCACGCAAGCAGCCACCCTGGAAACCCACCCGCCAGGGGCTGTCGGCCTGGCACATCTGCTTCTTAACCTGGACGCGAGCTCCTCTTTACCAGAGCTATTGTTTGGAGTTAGAAGGAAACAAATTTAACATGGAAAGGACCAGGAAGTCATTAAGTAAGAAAGGCCTGTCGTTAGGACCTATCTGGTGACCCAGGCAGGACAGGGGCCCCCTGCGTCCCGCCGGGCCGGGCGCCATCCCCGGGGCCCTCGGAGACGCTCGGGGAGCGGAGATCAGGAGCCACCCCGTGGCCGGCTCCGGGGAAAGGGAGCGGCCGGAAAGCAGCACAGAAGGGTGGTCAGAGCAGCCGGAGGCCCCCGGAGAGGGAGAGGCGGTTAACAAAGAGGAAAAGGAGGCGGGCGGCCGCGAGAGGGGAGCGGGGAGCGGGGGCTGCGGGGCGAACGCTCCGGAGCGGGGACGGGGCGCAGACAAAGAGCGCGCGGGACGCGCCGCCGCCTCCGGCCGAGATTCCCGTTCCGCTCGCGCCCGCGCCCGCGCCCGCGCCAGTTTCAGGGGCCCCGCCCGGCCCGGGGGCCTCGTCCGCGCCCGCGAGGACCGCGCGCACCCCGGGGAGCCGCCGCCGCCGCCCGAGCGCACCGACCGGAGCTGGGCACCCGGGCTGGGGCGGCGGCTGGGCGCGCGGGTGACGGCCGGCGGGGAGCCCCGTCTTTTCCCCTTTTCTGCCCCCCCCCCACTATCTCCCGCCCCTAATGGCTTGGTAATTGATTGGCTTCGCGTCCTATTTTCACCGCGGGCGGCCGGCGCCAGAGGTCGGCTAATATCAGTACTTCCCGCGGCTGCCGCACGCGTAGATCTTCCTGCTCTGGGCTGCCCCGCCGCCGGCCGAGAATTTACCTTTGGTTTAACAAGAAGTGGGAGCTGAGTCAGAGATTAGGGCGCGTCAAGTCGAGTCAAGTCAACACAAATAAAAAGAGAGGGGGTGGGGACCGGAGAGACATTCCCCAGCGCAGCCCGGCAACCTCAAGACAGCTGGGGTTAACTGTGGGAAAAAGGAGCGAGAAAAGGGGGCCAATACGGCCCTTGAATGAGGAGAAAGAAAAGGGGATTTTATTTTTTTAAACCCCGGATATCCCTATTCCTGGGGTCGGCATTCAAAGCCTTCCGTGATCGGCCATTTTCCTGTTACCCACGTCGTCACTCCACTCCATTCTCAACACCACTGCCAGGGTCACCCCAGGAGCAGAGGGCACCCCCTTATTCTTAGCTGAGCCTGTCTCAAGCAGCATTTTCCCTTCAACCGGATGTGACTCACTGGAAACGCGGAGAGGAGCTAACATTCATGGAGGTACATAGGCTGGGCACTGTGCCAGGTGATAATCACATATGATTTCCTCCCTCAACAGCCCCAGGAGGCGGGCTTTGTGGGGGCTGGACAAGGTGCCCCCTGGGTAGGCCCGCAGCACCAAGTCAGCCCATGAAGCTCATGTAGGGAAATGATCTTTCCAGAGTGTGAAGTGCTGCACCCCAGAATTTTGCTGCCGGTGTTAACTGCAGGATGCTCCAGTGCCTGTGGAAACGGCCGGAGCTCTGCACTTCTTCCATCCTCATCTCTGTTCACTAGTTACAGGCAAATTGATGGGACAGTGTAGAGACTGAAGTTTCATGCCAGGATGAAGGACCAAAGGGCACCACTGGCTCGAGAATGTGTGAGCAGGTCTGGGAAGCCAAGAAAGCTATCCATAGAGGGCTCCTCACAGCAGCTCACTGGATCCTTCCTTCCTTGGGACTGGCTCTGCTTACAGCCTGAGCTGTAGGATTCAGCTAATGAGCTTGCTATGATAGGTCTTAACTTCCCAGGAGCAAGCCTGGCAGGTGCCCTGTGGCCTGCTTGCCCAGCAGTTCCAATCCCAAAGCAAGCCTGTCTTCCAGCCTGGGTCACCAAATTCTTTACCCTGCACTGGGACTGCAGGCTCATGACTCAGGATTCCAGAGCTGGGGGCAGCCCAAGGCTAGGACACATAGCAGGCACCATGTGGTGAACAGTGGAGCTTCTTCCTGTAAGAGCCTGGCCTCCCATATAAGGGAGGTAGGTGGTAAGAACAGATTTCTGTTATCCCAAAAGAAAATCTGGGGTTCCTCTAAACCCTGCTCTGGGTTCCACAAGAGACCTGGAGTGGCGTGAGACTGGATCCATGTCAGCTCTCATCTTGAGAGAGATGTCTAACAAACGTACCTCTTAATACTTCTCCCAGTGCATGTGGTCCCTGTCCTTTCCTCCTTTGAATCAGACTATTGAGCTCAAACCAAACCCATCTGAACATGGCCCAGCCATGGGGTGGGCAAACAGGGAAAATAAAAGGAAGCACAGCAGTGTCTACCTCATGTCCTTGGCCCAGCTGTGGAGGACAAGCTTATCCTGTGCTTCACAACCACAGAACAAGGTGACGAGATGTGGCAGCATGGTCCTGGTCTTCACTTGGTAATGCTGCAGAGTTCAGAGACAGGAGCGCCCATGTGATGGGCTGATGTGGGACAGTTTCATGGAGGAAGGTGGGTGAGGAGGGGAAGGATGCAATACCAGAAACCCAAGGTGGATCAAACTGATGGCCAACCTGTGGGACTGAGTCTCACCCCAAAGATTGGGCTCAGACAGGATAAGAGAAACCAGTGAGCAGCAATGTGGCCTCAGAGCCTGGGGTGTGGCCGGATGCCACCTTGATAACAGGTACAGGGGACACAGGGCCCCCGAGATAGGTTGAAACTCATACCCACAACTGTCAGCCAACGAAAAATTCTCTATGCCCTCCAAAGTCTCTTCCTTGAACTCTCATTCATGTGAGGAGGCTAATACATGTTACAGGCAGGATTCACTCCCCCATCCAGAACATGCCAGCAAATACAGGCATACACACACACACACACACACACACACACACACACCATCTAGTCAGACTAGCAGGGTCTCAGTAGAGAGATGACAAGATTTTTCCCTTAAGATCAATTCTTTAGTCCCAATCCCAGCTCATCTTCTATCTCTGTGCCATCTGGGTCGTGAGCTGAGGCAGAAGATGTGTGGTCTCTGTCATCTGGAGCTCACAAGTCAGAAGCAGAGAAGAATGCAGAATGATCTGTGCCAAGTTCCAGATTCCCTTTGGTAGAGGGTGGGGAATGGATATTGGGACAGGAAGGAGCATGACATGTTACATGAGTCAGGAGGAAGCAGGACTCATTTGGAAAAGGATTTAAGAGCTGACCTTGCCTGAGAAATCACTGTATGCGCTGGGCACGTGGCGTCCATTATCTCCTTCATCTTGTAATGTCCACCAGGAGGGGGACACCACTTCTCTCCTGTACTCACAGATGCAGAATAGACTATGGGAGCTTCTGAGCAGATGTGCACAAGAGCCACTGACTATTAAACTCACCGAGTGCTGAGTGACAGTAACTACTGTAACCAGGTGGGATAGAGGGGACAGCAAAAGTTCCTTTGAGACTTAGGAGAAATGAAGAAGGAAGCTGGCTTTCCCTGTGCCTACCCCAGGGAGTTTGTGCAGCGCTATGCCCTGTTCTCTGTGACTGTCTCTGCTCAAATCCTCCCTCCTGCTTGGCAGAATGAAGGACAGGCTTTCACAGGCAGACGGGAGAGGCCAGGGTCACTGCTGGCAAAGGTTCACCCAGCGCTGCTCCTACGGCCCAGACGGCTGCTCTGATCCTCCGCTGAAAATGTCACATGGAGATAGGCATGCTGTGATCTTCAGAGAGCTGCGGTGCATCTGTGATGACATGTGGGCATCAAGATTTGCATATTTATTATAGATAAGCTGTCAAAATGTATGTTGTCAATTTCACCTTATACTCCAGATTTAATGGTGCGCGTAAAGGACAGAAAATCTTTAATATTAATATTAATATGATTTTAGATTATAAGACTGCATTGTAGATATCAATCAGCCAACCCTTAAGGACATGTCACTCAAGTTGATATAGTTTATAGAAAATTAATGTAATCTATCCTGTATGATCTATTACAGGGGGCACGAGGAGAGAAAAGAGAGTATACGTGCATGGGACTTGGGGGGGCACAGTTCTCCATACATGCTAGCTCGTGTTCGTGCCTGAAACATCACAGAAGGCAATCTGTGTATTTTAGACTTGGCATGGACCTCAAAGATCAGCTGCACCAACTCCTTGCCTTTGCAGTGAGGGAATGGGGACCTGGAGTTGGAAACAACAGAACCACAGTCACTCAGCTAGCTGGGAACCTAGGAGAGGCTCCAGGCTTCCCTGAACACCTGTAGCCTTTTCCCACAAGACTGCTTTCTCATCCATCTGGAAGGATCCCAGGGAGCTCCTCCCCGTGACCAGGGGCTGGAGGGCCTGAGAGGCTTTGCTGTTGATTGTAGAAATATGGGGAAACTCAAATTTCCCCGCTGTCCCCCCACCATCATCCCGATGTGTGAAGCTCTGGCTTTGGCATTGTGCTCCCTGAAATTGTGGACTGAACAACTGCTTTGGGCATTACAGTAAGATGGGGACAGAGTGAATTACACCATAAGTTAGTTCCCTCTGGCTGGGAAGGGCTAATCCCCAGAAAATCTCTGGACCTCAGCTGAAGCCTCCTCAGCCCAAGCACTAGAAAGTCCCGGGCGTTCCTGAAATGGGCTTTTTAGCAGTAGGGAGGCAGCCAGGCTAGATGGACTGACCACAGAGCACCACTGCCCATCAGCCTCCCACCTCTGCTCTGATGTCCTGTTATTCTGCCACCCAGGTGCCCATCCACACCTAGTTTGTTTCAACTATGCAGAAGGAAAAAAATTTTTTATTTTCTACACTGTTACTGAGAGTCTATGGCTCTCTGCCAGTTGGGTCAACAGATTACCCAGGGGCCTCCCAGAACAGAGACACCATCTCCAAAACCTGCTCTCTTAATCTTTCAGCTAGAATGCAGCGTCTAACCAGATCGTCCCTCTCTGAGCCTTCACTGATATCCCTATAAGATGGAAATGAAAACCGCTTTCCACCTGGTACATACCTCGCTGTGACTGTGCTCCACGTAGTGTCTGGGGAGGCCTCTGGAGCTCTGGGCTGGCCTCTGTACTGCTGGCCTTGCCCAAGGGCCCTGGATATGAACAGGAAGATGTGTCCCCAGGAGCGTGGGCCAGGGGAAGGAGTTTTGTGTTCTTCTGGTATCCAACTCAGTCAATGTGGGTGCCCACAGCTCAGGGGTGAGAGATTACAGGCCTGGCAACGTAAAGAGCATCTCCTTAATTAGGAGGCCTCCCTGCCTCCTTGGGGACCTCAATCTTTCAGGAAGCTCTAGTCCAGTTATGGAAAACCTTTCAGAGCTTTCAATGATGCAAAGGACACTATGGCATTCATGCCACAGGTTCCCCACCAGGGCCTGTCTTACCCTGGTGATATCCTGGTGGCTGACCACAGAAACCTTCCCCCCAGTTCTCCAGGTCTTAACAAACAACACCTTGTCTGCCAGTGGCAGAAGCTGCCTCCTTTTCTTAGGCCCTGTCTCTCAAGTCCCCAGTCTGGCTCTCTATCCAAAGGATGGGGATCAGGGAAGCCATGGGTCCCTCTCAGCTGGAGTTTGTAGCGTCACCTGCACTATGTACCTATAGTGTGACGAGACTGGCATACACTTTAGATTACAGAGGTGCAGAGAGCAGCACAAGAGAGGTCAGAATTATGGGGGGGGGTCCTGCTGCTGGCAGCAGAGCTCCTCAGTGACTCCTAAAGGGCCTGACCAGCCAGATGCACCCTGGGCTGTGCACAGATCTCAGCATCTTATTTACATACTGCCGCAGACTGAGGAACACCTGAAGCATTTTTCATCCTGTTCAAACTACAAAAGCCTCCTTAGGTACTTCTGTGTTAGTGCTTCTACACAATGGCAAAATGCTGATAGGAGGATTTTTTTTTCTTTTTTAATCTTCCACTGAAACCTCCAAGAAAGATGACCTGCAGGAGGTGGATGGGGCACAAACAGAGCCAGATGAAATGAGGAGGGCACTCCATCCTTGAGCATGCCTCCCTCTCCTGGGAGGGCTGCAGTCTGGGAATGGAACCATCACCCATCTTACTACCTCAGAGTCCTCCCCCCCCCCGGCCCACCCCCATGTCCCAGCTTCTCTCCAACTCCTATCCTGGGTCATGGTATTAAAGGCTTAAAGCTGGTAACATGGGCCAGCATGTCCAAGAAGAAAAGAAAAGCAGGTGGGGCTGGAGGGGTTTCACCAGCTGTTGCCAGGCCCCTGGAGGCTGCCCATCTGTCCACAGGCTCTCAGGACCTCCACATGAGAGCAACAGGGAGACAGGCTTGAGTTGGATCCAAACTCAAGAAATCTTACCAGATGCTTTCAGTCCTCCTGAATCTGTAGGCAAAATCATTTGTGTGTGGGTGTGCACATACACGCATGCACATGCATGGGGAACATTTTTCCAGGATGAATGCCTATTAGTGTCTATCAAATTCTCAAAGGGCAAAGAATCCTCTAAAGCATGAAGGAACCACTGGGATGTCAGCAGTGCTCAGCTTGGAATCCTGACCCTCAGGGGCAGTGGGCCACCTGATGGGAGACGCATACAAGCAGGACTCTGCACTTAGGAAAGCAAACTCCTCCTGGAACAAGATGGCCTCAGGGTGGGCAGTAGGGGTGGGAAGGGGATACTCTGTGGTCTCAGATACTATCAGGAATCTAATGGGCTTCTTGCCTTGGAAGGGAAGCCAGGAGGTACCCAAATTCCCTGTGGCTCTGAGAGTATGGAGGTTTTTGTCCCCTAACCCTGTCTATCTCCATGGCACCAATATCTGTTTTTGTGTATTCTGGAGTCCCCTCTCTTTTGTTTCCTCCATTAATACTTCTCATTCAGGGAAGGATAAACAGGGTCATAATTGTGCTATAAAGTGAGCCACAGGCTGTGTGTCGCTTATTGCCCAGGGGTCTGCTAATTGGAATTTATAAAGTTCAATAAAAACTATAATCCAATAAGGGCTGAAACTCTTCTTCATTTATCTTAGGGGTAATATTGCATCTGCTCACCCACTCTCTTTTCTGGCAGCCAGCGGTATAATGCCAGGCAACACCACCAAAAAGGCCTTTCTCTGGTCCCACAGCTAGTAGTAGCTATCACCAAATCAAGGGCTGGACTTCTGGGGAGGCCAGCCCAAGTCTCCTCATGACTGTGCCTTTCAGGCCAGGGAAAGGTAGAGGGCCCCTGTCCATGCATTACCTCTTGTACCATTTGACACTCATCCTGAGTTACAGAGTTATGGCCCTTACTCTAGCCCATGCAATGGCTTCATGCATACACTTTAGGGGAGCTCAGGTTATCTGCTACAGGGAGCCTGCACAAGTGTACTGGACCCCAAGCCTAGGATTAAAAATGTCTTCCCAGGAAGTCCCACAGAGCAAGGTCTCACCACAAGGTTATACCTCAGTCACCCAGCTGTGCTCTATACCCACCTTGGGCCTTTGCCCAGAGTCCACAGTGAAGGAGACAAGAGAAGGTGGAGGAAAGGATATCTGCAGCCAGGCAAAGTGTCCTGCTCCTAGACAGTTACAGAATCATGTTAGACAAAGCAGTGCCAATCATCCTGCTTCCACAGACATGACTTCCAGTGCCAAAACCTGAACGATACAAGATGAGCATGACAGGATCCATCTACCAGTGAGTTTAAGTGTAAAGTAGGTGGGTGGAACTCACCCTGACAAGACTGCTCCTGGAGGACCCCACTCAGCCTGCCTGGCAGTCACTCTAGGAATGACATCAGTGTACACCAATTATCCACTTGCAAAAAAAAAATGTTATTTCTCATTGCCTTCCACGAATCTCTTTCTTGAAAACTAAAATAAAACCTTTGAGCAGGCAGGCACATCAGCTCCAAGTGTAAACAGCTGACTCTTTTCTTGGAACCACCATAGCTCTGGGAGCTCTTAGTGGGGAAGAGAGCTGCACACTCCACCAGCCTAACACTACCTTTCCACTAACAGCAAGGAGAAGGAACAATGCACCCCACAATATTCCTGACTCCCCAGAGCAAAGCGGAAAGCAGACACCTACATATCCAACTGCCTTCACCAACCTCCACGCTGGGGTGGAGTACACACATGCATGTAACCATGTGTGAGGGCCATGTGGAACAGAGTAGAAGGCACACTCCTCACCACCTCTCAAGGCTCCTTAGTCTACACACAGACAGAATACGGGCTGTGCTCTCCCACGGCAACTTCTAGGAAAGGGAAGTTTGGTCACAGGGTGAAATAGGAAGAGATTACTTCCAGTGAAATGCCAGCAGCTGAGCTCCACAGCTCATGATCACAGCTGGCCAGAGCCTGCTGTCCCATGCCAGTTGTGGAGTGAGCCACCCTTTTCAAGCCCAGGACCTCCTGATCAGCCATCATGATGCAAATAGCTAAGGCTGTAGAGCCTGAGCTGCCTAAATCCTAAATGGGCTTCCTGCCACATATATGGCATTTAGCCTTGAGTAAGTCATCCATCCAAGGCAAGTCTGGCTTGAGGAATAATGTCGTAACTTATATAAAGTGCTGACCACACTGCCTGGTCCACAGGTAGTTAATTCCAACCACTATTAAGCACTGTTTATATTGTGTGTGAAACACCCAAATGGAGAAAGGGTCAGCCCCTGGCCAGGGAAGGGGGAGGGCTGTCTTCCTGAGCTCCACTTGCTGGCCCTGAGTCGGGCGGGCTCAGCATGGAGATGGAAGAGTTGGTGAGGACTGGAGCCTGCAGAGCGCTGGACTGGGACTTGGGGTCAGTAAGGAATTTCAAGAGGAAGTGATGCCTGAAAGTGCTGGTCCAGGTGGATGTGGAAGCCTTTCAGGAGAGAAAAAAAAGCATATCCATAGGCCTGCAAGAGATCAGAAAGGGGACCGGGAGGAAGGTCTGTCCACGAGAAGGTGGAGAAGGGCTGTTGGACTCTGAGCTTGCAATGATGGAAATCCAGTAAAACATTTATTTTTGCCAGAATATTTAGTTTGTCATCTGAAACTTGAAAGGTCTAGCCCACTAAACTTTCCTAATCCATCTCCAGCCTCTCCTGCCATTTCCCTCATGTCTTCACCCTTCATTCACTCATTTGCTCACTAGGGTGCCTCCATGCATCCATCCTGCCACCGCAGGATACAATGCCCCCATCCTGCCTGTGCCCCTGCCTCTGCTTTTTACCCAGGCCAGTCTCTCTGACTCTGCCTGAGGACTCCAGCCATCTGCCAAGTTCCATCTGTCCTTCCCAGTCATAACTTCCTCACCCTTCCTAGTAGAGAAACCAAGGAGACAAGAGGCCAAGCCCACTGTCCAGTGATTCCCGCATCCCAGCTGGGGCAGCACTAGAACTTCCAAACTCTTCAGCTTACTTTAGAGGCACCATCCTTGTTTCCGTGCCATTCCTTCTTCCAGTTGGACTCTGAGCTCTGTGAATGCGGAAGCCTGCAGTGTCTGTCCAGCTATCCATATCACGCCCACCATTTAGAAGAAAGTGGAATGTGGTCCTTGCTTAAGACCTCTGCTAGAGTGTAGGCCAAGAAATACCAACTCTGACCACTTCAGTTCAAGAAGCTTTGGTCCACAAGAGATGGGACAATGGAGACAGATCTAATAGGATGGAATTCTCCAGGAAGTCACCACCAGAACTGGCCTAGCTGGGAGAGACTTGGGGAACAAACAGCTAGGGGATGAGATCTTGCTGCAAGAAGAAATGATGCAAAGCAAAAACAAAAAGAATAAGGAAAGGCATTGGGGGACAAGATGCAATATCATCTGAATCATAAATCCACCTCCTCCAGGCTTCAGAAGGCTTTTACTGTACTCTGAAAAACCATTGCCAAACAGCAAGCTTGCCTGATGACAAAGAGAGATAATTGGCTCTCATGCAGATTTAAGCCCAAAGTTATCAAATAATAATAGCACTCAGAAAGAGAAGCAGGCAAATGGGCCTGGAGAGCCTGTGTCTTCCAAAGGATGAGGATTTGTTAAATGTATCTAAATTACACTCCCGCGATGGAACAGAAAAATGGTGCATTTAAAAAAAAAAAATAAGGATTTTCTTTTAATGCTTGGATACATTTTTAAAAGTTCCTTTATAATTAGGGCTGTAATTTATATAATTTATTTTTAAAATATCCTTTTTTTAATTTCCACCCGGTCCAGTTAAAGTTGAACTGAGAAGCCCACAGTAAATGATTTTTTTAATAAAACAGTTTAAAGGAGCCCCAACCTGAAGTGGAATAGATATGTGGATTTTCAGAGAAGAAGGGAAAAAATCAGATATTGAAAAAATAAATTTTCTAACCCATTTTATACCCCAGATTTTATTACTACTAGAAGGTTTTTAAAATTCTAATTCCATTTGCTTTCCTTAGGCTATTTGTTTACCTCTAGGGATTCCTGGGCTTGAGACCAGGAGCTCAATGGGTCAGTTTTACCATGCATGACCAAAGTAGTTTCATTTCCTTCTGATTCCTTCTGTGATTCATTCATTTCTACACGTGCCTTCCTCTTCTGAGGTCTGCAGCCTCCCGGGGGTCAGACACTATGGCAAGGGGACAAATTATCTTTTTCCTTTCTCTAGAACAGTGCTATGCATACAGCAGGTGCTCGGTAAATGCCTGCCAGTTGTAGACCATACTATACAGAACCCCTAACTCACCACCTTAGTAGTTTGAGGCTCTGGGCCAGCAAATACTGCTACTTTCACAAGAATCTTTGGTTCCTGTTCAAATGCCCTCATCTAAAAGAGGGGGAACAGGGTACCCCATTTTCAACTGTCTGTCAAGGACCCCTTAAGTAAGCAGTGGAAGAAGGCAAAGAGCAGATTACCTATCACACTAGAGCTGGATAAGATAAGGGTTCTTTTGTGGGGAGATGCAGTTACCATGAAGTTACAGACTGGAGACATCTATGTTACCATCTCTCTAGGGACTTGCCCTAGGTATCTCTTATATATGTAGAACCATGTCCTAAGTGGTGTCTATTCCATACCTGTCTAAGGGTGGACATGCATATCACCCACTTGTAAAGGAAGAGGCACAAACCTGGGGACTCCTGAAACAGCTTGAGGACTGTGCCAGAGAGCTAGTTAGGATTGCAACTGCAGTAGCAAGACAAGAGGTGGAAAAGTTCAAGAACACTTCAGGGAGTTCCACCAAGCAGAGAGCATTTGAACTTGGCCTGAAAGTACAGGTTGGATAATGATAATCAGAAAATATTAGGAAATGTATTCCAGGTGCTAGAGTCAGTGCAAGCCCAGAGATCTGGTGGGAAAAAAACAGGCTATAGATCAGGAACAGTAAGAAAGGGGATTTAGCAAAAGCTTAGTAGATAAAACTAGAAAGAAAAGGTTGGTCCAGGTTAAGGTGGAGCCTGGAGTGAGTGTACAAACAGGGAAAATCAAATCTGTTGAGTATGAATGGTCCATGTCTCTTCCTAGGAGTTCTCTAAGCCTTTCTCTTTGGGAAATAAATCTTTACCTATAGGAAGCCCACAGTTCTATCCATCCATAGGTATGTTTGCCGACATCTTCCAACCACAGAGAAGCCCATAAGGACAAGGGTCCTTCCATTCTTAGATTGTTCACATCTGCCCTGAAGTCACCCCACCTCCAAGATGACAGGCATTCATTGAAGGGGAAGGCCCAGCAAGTGGCAAAGGAGGGACAGGCCATTCACATTAGCATAGCAAGGGACACCAGAGCTTGTCTATGGATGATGAACTACTTGGGGACTTCCTGTGACCTGTCCAAATCACTGCTGGGCAGTAGAAAAGGTGAAAGTTTCTCCCCTTCTCCTGAACCTCTGGGAGACATTTTTGTGCATTCACCTAGGTCTCCTGTGCCAGTAAGATCCCACCATTCCTTTCCTGGCCTGTAAGACACCCACTCTCCTCAAATGCCCATCCCATCCCTTAGCCTTTGCGCCTACCAGTGTGTCCCGTGGGACCCCTGAAGAACTTTCAGGAACAAAGGCAGAGAGGAGGAGGAAAAGACTTAAAGGAAGAGAAAGTTCAGGGCAGGAGGAAGTAGATGCTGAGAGGAAAAGGATGACAAAAAAGACAAAGAAAATAAAAGAAGTAAAAGAATAGAAGAAAAAGAAAAAGGAGGAGGAGGAAAAGGAGGAAGGCAAAGAGGAAGAAAAAGGAAAAGAAGGATGGAAAGGGAGGAGAAAGAACAGGAAGAGGAAAGGGGGAACAGGGAAAGAAAAGGAAAATAAAGCACTGGTGATTGTCTAACTATGGGTGTTCAAACTTTTACCTTACCTGGGCCCCCTTGAATGAAGAGGAATGGTCTTGAGAAATTCATAAAATCTGTAATATACTAACAAAACTTCCCTCTTTTAAAGTATGTTCTATTATAATTTTTTAAAAAGAACAGCTCAAGTGGCCCACGGGCCTCTGGTTGGACACACTACAGATGAAGAAATTTTTTTCAAAGGACACCATGGTTCATTGGCAGAACTCTACCATGTTTGCCACTTAGATGGCTGGCTCTCCCAGCCTAGGACATCGGTTTGAACATTACAAATTATAGCTAAGAGACCAGGGAAAAGCAAGGAAGGTGGCTGAGAGGTGACCTGAAAACAGCTCTTCCAAATGCCACAGAAGGATGGGAAATACTCCCCTCCCACTGTCCCTGGCCTTCCTAGCCCAGGGAGGATGGTGAAGCATGGGTCCAGACTGCTGCTCTGTTGCCAAGGAGACAGCAATTACTCCTTGAGTTGTGTAGGGGTTTCCCCCACCCCCCTGCCTTTCTTTCTTTCTTTTTTTAAATTCTGGGCCTGATGAACTGCAGTCAGCCTGGCTGCCCCCTCCTCCGCCCCACCCCCAGCCGCTGACTCTGCATGAAAGGTCGGCAGGGCTGTAAACAGTTGCTTTCCAAAATGACAGATGCCCCTGCTTAGGGTAAGCGTGGCAGGAAAGAGACCATTTGTCAAAGTATTTATAAAGTGGGTGGAGATGCCCAAGTCGAATTCCCTCCAGGTTTAAAAAAAGAAGAAGAAAAAAGAAAAGGGCAGAGAGCGGGGAGGGAAAGAGTAATCCAGCAACTTGTCTCACAGGCCAAGTCTCCTTTCTTACCACCTGGAGATATTTATTGACTGCTAAGTGCTGATGTGGTGGATGCAAAGGCAGAGTGAACATGTGCTCTTACCCTCTGGGAGCTCCCATCTGAAGAGACACACACCTGGGCAGTCAGTGGCAGTGAGGGGAGTAGTCGGGTGGGTGTGTTAGACCAAAAGGGTCACAGGCAGAGGTTGGAGAAGGGAGGGTGAGATACGGGAGAGCCAGTTTGGGACTCATGTCCTGAGTGAGGCTCTGAGAGGAGTGCATGGAATATACAAAAGCTTTTGTAGTGGATGGTGATGGGTGCAAAGCACACAGAGGTGAGGACGCCCAGACTCCCCCATGTTGACCAGTGATAGACCAGGGTCTTCCTTCAAACACAGGCAAATCAGGAATGGGAGAGGTGGTGAAACCTTCTAACAAAAGCCAACACTCTTTTATCCATTCAGCACTCGCTCATTCGGCAGGTAATTGCAGGGTCCACCAGGGGAACCCTGAGGTAGGAAAGGTGAGGACAGGAGGTAGGGTAGTGAGTAGTATGTCGGTCCAAGAGGGTTAGGGAAACAGAAAGCCAAGATCAACCAGCAAGACAGACCCTTCTCCAGCAAGCCACCACTGTCTCTTTGTCAACACCAACCCTGGCTCTGTTCTACCTGCCGACACATGCTGCTTGGGTGTCTCCATTCTGTGACGGGAAGGGTAGACTCTGTACAGGCCAGGTGGGAACACTCGAGAAGGAGAAGGTGATGTCTCCACAGAGGTGCCCCCTGGTGCTGTTGTACCATCTACAGATACGGGAAGATGAAAGGAGTCACCTTGAACAATCGGGCACGGAGGGCATGCTGCAGGGTTGCAGCTGACCATCAGCCCCAGCTCAGGATGGGGCTTCAGATAATCCCACAGATCTGGAAGCAAGGGAACTCCAGCAGGCAGCATGGCTCCTGCAAAGCTTCCCCCAGAAGTGGAGGTGTGCCTCTGAGGCCAAGGGAGGCTTGTGTGAGTCTCCAAGGAAGCCTTGAAGACAAGAGAACCTAGAATAGGGCACCCAAGAGCCATTCTGGGACAGTGCACTAATGTGAGCTTCTGGGGAAAACTTGGCGCCTTTTAGCCCTTTGTCAGCGGGACCCAAGTAACATCTGTCTGGTTGGGGCAAAGACATGCCTGGCATGCAAAAGGGAACTAAGAATCTCAGAAGGAATGTTCCTATTCATGACAGAAGAGCGACAGTAATATTTCTGTGCTTTCTTGTATTCATTTCTCTGTATGTTCTATTTTCTTTACTCTTTCTACCCTGTGGAGTTTCATTTAAATGGTCTCATACATTGTGGCTTTTCACCTGATTTCTTTCACTGAGCATAATATTTCAAGGTTCATCCATGTATAACATATGCTAGAATTTTCTCCCCTTTATGGCTGAGTTGTATTCCATTGTATGGATACCGCATTTCATTTTATTTATCAGCTGATGAAAACGTTGACTGTTTCTACTCTGAGAGTATTGGGAATAGTGTTACCATGACTATGTGTGCATGATATTTGTTTGAATAATTATCTTTGGTCCTTTAGGACACATGCATAAGAGTGGAATTGCTGGGTCAGATGGTAGAAACCTTCTTATTGTTTACAAATCTCCAAGCCAACTTGCTAGTTCTCCAACTTGATTCAGATTCACTCAATACCTACCAATTGCCTGCTATGTATTATGTGTGCTGTCACTAATTCTGGGAGTTACTCTGCCTGATAAATTTACTCCAGTTTTATAGATTACAAGCTGAGGTCTTGGGATCAGCTTTGGTAGATAGATTAGGTCTTGGTTTAACCCACTGCAGGAACAAAAATCTGAGATGCCGATGCCTGCCATAGCTCACATGGTCTCCTAAGTAGCCAAGGGATCCAAGCCTGGATGTTCCAGCTTCATGGCACTTTTTGCAGAACTCAATATATTCTAGATATTAACTCTGCATGAAAGCAATCTCTTCTAGATTCTTCTCTAGACAAGCAGCTTTAGGTCAGTAGTTTTTTTTTTTTTTAATTAGAAAGGGACATAAATTGATAGCATTCTTCCATTAAATTCATTTTTGTATAAATGAATTCAGGTGGGGCAAGCTGAAATCCATTTTAACAGCTGTGCCCTTGAGGGCCACAGGTGAGAGGAAGACTGGTGTTATCCCATGGGGCTTTGAGGTGGGTTAGACCCCTCAGGAAGGGAGCAGTACAAGCAGAAGTCTTAGGAGACAGAAGAACAGGCTGGAACAGAGAAAGAAAAATAAGCTACAAACAGCAGAGATGGCCCGCTCTTCTCCAGCCTAGTGACACTAGATCTCAGGGCTGTGTCAGTACGGGCACAGTTAAGCTAGCTTGGCTTAGAGGGAAAAGGCCCTCCCCAGTTCTTACTTCTGCCCCTTCTGCAGCCAGGGAAAGTTAGTTAGTTAAGGGCACTGACCAAAGGCAGTGAGGTGGGGGGAAGGGGTTTAGCCACTCGGCCACCAGACCACTTGCGCTCACAGCATGACCTTGAACAGCACGCAGAGATGTGAGGGGAGCATCTGTCTCATGTTCCCTACAGCTGCACCTGTGTATTTGTCAGCCTGCAGACCAGACATGCCCTACCTGTGTATACCTAGTATCATCCGTCAGCCCAGTGGGAGGTGCAGGGTACCTCTCCAGGCTCAGCTCCCTAACTCTCCACCAGACTCCGACTCCCACCCCACAGAAGACCTCAGCTGCTGAGTGCATGATGAGACCATAGCCCAAGACCTGGACACCTGCCCTGGAATTCTGTCAGGCAATTAGCTCAGCAAATGGGTCCACAGGGGCCTGTCTCAGGGGAGTCAGACTCCTGCCTCCAGACGCTCTCCTGGAGCTCATCTTATGTGCTAATTCCAGACTGATGCAGACATTCTCATCCTCCTGGTGTTTACTAGCCAGATCTTCACTGGCTCCCACCGCCTCCTGTGTCCTAGGCTGGCCTTCATGGGCCCCTGATTCGGCGCAGCTCTGCTCATCCACCATAGCAACTCAGCACCAGATTTTAGTCAAATAAAAGAAGTAAGAGAGAGGAGGAGAGGCCCAGGTAGGGTCTGCCTAGGGAAACTGGGGAGAGACTGGCAGCTCGCTAGAGCTGCTAGAGAGAAAAACTTGGGCAGTGAAGGCAAGGTCCAGCCTGAGCAGGACACGGACAAGGCTAGAGAGGAAGAACACACTTGGGAGATGGCTGTGGACTAGGTGAGAATGGGGGAGGGAGGACATACAATCCTGGGTTTCTGGGTTAGGGATGCTGATCCACAGTGTGACAGAACCCAGGAGGATGGGCAGTGGAGGCAGCTGTGGATGCCCTGAGTCACACGGGCACTGTGTTCAGCAAGTAGTGCTCAGCAGTCTGAGACACGAGCACCAGCCAGGCTACCGTGACCTAAGAGCCACCCAAGTCCCCTGTGATTCCTGATGAAAAGAGCAAAGCAAAGGAGAAACACCAGGTGTAAAGCCAGGTGAGCATGCAAAGAGCTACTTTCAAGGATCTAGGGTTTAAAGAGACTGAGAGAGATGACAGACCAGTGTCACACAGGAGACAAGAGTGAGAAGTGTGTGTGTTGATTTTAGAAAACATGGAAAGTCACAAAAGACTTCAAAGCAAGGAAGTAACAGCTGAGAACTGGCCCTAGGACAGTCACTGCTGGCCTGAGACTGAGATGCTGGAGGTCAGGGGACAAATTAGAAGGTGATCTTAATGGCCCAGACAAGAGAAGAGGAATGAGGAGATAGCAGACAGGCATTTACAAGGAGAGAGGAAGATCTCTGTCCTAAAGAACAACCTTGTACATCAGTTCTGGACAAATGCAAATTCTGCTCATGTAAGGAGCAGGAGGCTACATGGGGGAGTGAGGGACACCAAGGCAGCAGGACAGGGTCATAAACCTCCTTTCACCCTGTCCTCAGTACTCATTTAGATGAGACTCAAGGTCTCAGGCTCTTGGGAGCCTTAGGCAATGTCTTGGGGAGCAGAGGAGATCACAACAGTCAACCAGAATCTATGGCAGATGCCCAGAGAGATCAAGCAGCTGTCTAGCAGGGTAAAGCAACAGAGTACAGAGTCAGCCCTTGGTGCCACCCTAAGCCCCCTTCCTGGTGACTGTGACCTTTGTCCAGTGATTTCATCTCTCTGGCCCCTTGTTCTCTCCACTCAGGAATGTGGTGGCTTCTGGACTCTTTTGCATTTTTCACATGGTAACAAGGACACCTGGCTCCTACCTGCTAGAAAGTGAGGGGCAAATAAGATGGATGATGAGAGAGACCTTAGGAGGTGGAAAAGTGCCCAAGGAGGAAGCAAACTTCTCAGAGATAAAAGAGATATAAAGTGCAAAATGCTGGATGTTTTCCCCCGTTTCCCAGGGAAGTACCGCATTGTGTTTAATGATGCCCAAGCCACTGCAGCAGTGCATGGTGGGCGTCTGTTGGGGCTAGAAGTCTGATGGCAAAGATAAGCACGCAAGGGAAGAGAAAACTTCCAGGACTATTAGCTGCTTCTAGCTCAAATTTAGGCCCAAGTCACCCCACGAGCCTGTTCTAAGTGACCTGTCATCTCCATCTGCCTTCCTACATTGGTGTGTAGATATATTTTGGGAAGTCAACTCTATGCACAGAAGGGCAGCTGTCCTGACCCACGGTATGGGCAGCTATCTTGGAAGAGCAGGATGGAGGAGAGGGATCAGGGAAGATAGGCTAAGGGACCCTTCTAGGTGTCCCTACTCTGGGATTGGCCTACAGGGAGCTGGTCAGTCTGTCCACTTCTCTCCACATGGTAGGTTTTTTGGTCAGCTGTGTTTTCCCCAAACAAGCCTATACAATTAGTTTCTTCTTGTTTCCTAAATTATTTTTGCCACTGCTAATTATTTCACACTCCATATACAAGAGTTATTGGGGTGGGTAATGGGAAGCAAGGGATCGCTTCGCAGGAGCATTGCAGGCTCTAAGACATGAAGGCAACTTTGATTTGTTTTTCTGCTCAGCTGCCTGCCCAAGAGAAGGATGAGAGAATGCCCAAAGAACAGGGGGGCGGTGCCGGGGTGGAGAGAGGAGGGTAAGAAACAAATGTGGGCTGAGACTCTGAAGGGCACGGCCTGCCCACTGCTCCACCTCAGTCTGGTGGGGGGCACCCACCACGAGGTTAAAGCCACCATCTTCCCTTCCCACACAAAGGAGATGTTCCGCTGCAGTTCAGGGAGGACTAGGCATTGCAGGGGACACAGCACCACAGACGGGACACATGTGAGGCCTGGCACTGCACTGAGAGCTTCACCCACCTCAAAACAGGCCTAAGACAGGATTAACACTACGGATCCCATCTCACAATTCGGAAACTGGAGCTTAGAGAAACTAAGGGACTTGCCTGACAGCAGATAGCCAGGGAATAGTACAGGTCTCTCTGATGCCAAAGTTCATATTGTTAATGCCCTGCTCCCCCTGACATCCACACAGGTCCTCTTCGTTCCAAGAATGCTCCTTAGAAAAGAGTCCCCTGGGTGGGCACACTTGCCTTGAGCAGGAAAGGCCTGGTGTCTGCATTCACCCCACTTGATTCCAGGCTTGCTGAGGTCTTGCACTCCACCAAAGCCTTCTGTGCCTGAACCCCAACCAGAATAGGCGAGCCCATTGCCTCACTTCCTTCCAGGAAGCCCCATGGCAGGTGTGTCCCTTGCAGCTTATCTCTGTTTACCAGAGCTTGTAATTTCTCTGAAGAAAACTGACCAAGAATCTAAGTGGGGAAGCAAAAGTAGACAGTGGAAGAGCTGCTGAAAGGAAAAGTCTATGTAGCTTAAGCTGCTTCCCACATGCCCTGGGCTGGCCTGGCTGGCCAGGTCACCAGGCCCATAGCTCTCAGCTAGATGAAGCCACCAGATCACTTAAGCTAGTAATGGATCTGGCACCAGCCACGTGAGGACCTCACTTCCTGTGGACACAGTTGCCCTTATGCTTCCCCAGAAGTTTCTCCATGGTACTTCTGCCTCCACGAGACTTGGCTATTGTGTCCCTTGGTGGCCTGAGGAAGGTATATTCCAATCATGCCTAGAACTTCTCTTGGGCTCTCTGTCCCTGGCTGGTCCTCAGGACTCAGGTCAGTTCCTTAGTGAGGAAGCATCCTGGGACCTATTCTGTAGATGCTAACTGAAGTCCATAATCCAGTGCAACCCTGCGGCCTTGCTTCTCATGCTCTCCACAGTCTTCGCACACACTCAAAAGATGAGGAGAACCAGTGAACTAAACAAGAACATGAACATGTGTGCACAGCGCTCAGCAGTGTCCCTGCATGGCAAGTGTTTCACTGTGCTGACAGCGGCTAGCAGTGTCAGTATACTGGCCATAGGTGCACATGCAAGGCACCCACTTTCACATCCCACGTGTGTGTGTGTGTGTGTGTGTGTGTGTGTGTGTGTGTCAGCCCTTAGTACTGCAGGAAGGTTATACTCTTAGATACCCATTCACAGACAAGGATGCCCAGAAAGAACATGGTGAAAAAACTTGCCTCAAATTACATAGCTAGAAGTAGGAGAGCTAAGCAATGTGCTAACCCCAGTCTTACCCACCACCCTATACCATCTTCACAAAGGAGCTGTCCAGATAAGCTTAGCCAGTTCCACTGTCGCTGACAAATAAGGCCCAGGTGCCCAGAGAAGGTAAGCGACCTATCCCTAGGTATAATAGACATTTTCCTTGTTCCCAGTCCCACCCCTATAAGGGAACGCTCCTCCCAGGACTCCCACCTTTTTCCCACCCCAGGAAGGGCTCTCTGGAAGGCAAGCTCTCAGACCTGGGGTAATTCTCTGATTCTTGTTGCTTCTTTCTGGAGTAGAGCTGAGCTTTTGAAATGGAACTTGGGAGGGGACAGGAGAATCTAGGCTTAGCATGAAACAGGGCAAATGGAATAGGAACTTTGGTGGACACTATCTGTCATTCAAATAGCTCTTGGTTCACTGCTTGTTACCGTCCAAACCACCCAATCCAGAAAGGCAGGTAAGGCAAGAATTAGCATGCCCCGTGCATAGATGGAGACCTTGAGACACAAAGGAGGGATTCACCAAGCCTCGAGAGCAGAAATACACCAGATTTAGCAGTTTTGCTCAGCATGCCCTCTTGGTGGTGTGGGTGTCAGTAATCAGGGATGAGTGGTAAACTGGGCCCTGGTATGGAGTCCCTGGGTCCACAGGTAGGCACAAAATATGGAGGGATCTGTGCAGAGAGAGAGAGAGACAGAGACAGAGAGAGAGATGCTCTGTTACCAACTGAGTGAGGTTGGTGCAGCATTCATGACCCCACTGCAGGCTCCAAGGGCTGCTTTACTTTGTTGGCTGGAGAGCCCCGAACCTGGCAAATGGCCAGTGGTCATAAGAGCTCACTGAGCCGGCCCTGGGCCTTGATAAACCTCCTGGGGAAATGAAATCTCCTGTTCTTTGGATGCAAGTATTCCTGGCACAGAGGCTACAAGCAGAGCCCTGGGCTGACCTTTGAGGTAGACAGCAGTGAGGAGAACCAGGCACTGCCCCAAAAACAATCCTATGAGAGGCCAGAGGAGAAAGTGCAGTATCTGGCCTTCAGTGAACGGGCTCGCTTTCTCAAAGCCTAAGATGACTCTCCTTAGGTTCTAAGGGATCCAGGAACATCCCTGTGGCTTCTCTGAGCTTCGGCCTCATCCTCTCCAACAGGGCGGGGATGGCACCTCCTCAGGTGTGCTGCGATGTGCCAGCCTTGCCTCACACTATGAGGCTCATACTCCCAGCGCCCATCCCTCCTGGGGTATCTGATGCAGACTCAGTTAGAAAGCAAGGAGGACAGAGAGGGCCCCTTGGCTGGACACCCAGCACAGTCCTTTGGAGGTCACAATAGAGGGGGGACTGGTGCTACCAGAAGAGCTCAGGAAATGCATCCTGGCACAGTGAAATGTTACCTGGGCTCTGGCTGATGAATGCGAACTTACCCGCTGCGAAAGGAGACAGAGACTGACCTCTGGCCAGACACAGGGAGTCAAGGATAGAAAAGGCAGGAAGAAAATCCTGCCCAAGAGGGCTCTAAAGGGGACCTGCCAAGCTCAAACAACCAATAGTAGGAACTGGCCTTGGCAGATGGCCTGGACCCTTCTCTTGGGCCACTGCACTGTCTTATAAGACACCCTGTACCACCTTCCCAGGGAGAGATGATTACATCCTTTCTGAAAAATAAAGAATAGGAGCAAGAAAAGAAGCTGGAGCCCTCCCCTCCGCTCCCTCCCTCCCACTCTTCCCTTACCCCCTCCCTCCCTCCCCACCTCCTGCCTGCTCGTGCTCTCTGTTGCTAAGTAGATGGTAGGTTTATTTGTGGCTGTCGGTTCCCAGTAGAAAAATTTCATCTTGGAGAGCCGCCTGGATGGAAATGGCTTCAGCACCGATTTCATGGAGAAGGTCTGTGCGGTAATTAGTGTTCATGAGGGAGGAATTGGACTGGCAGGCTCCCAAGAAAACTACTCCCCAAAAGTTAGCTCGAGTCCAGAGGGCTACATCAAATCCAATTCCAGAGTGTGCATCTCGATCGCTATATATAGACCCGCAGACAAAAATGGGAGGCACGGTGGCTCAGGTTCATGGGGGGGACCAGAGGGGGTGGGGAGGCAGCCTGCGCTGCACAGACCAAAACAGACAGAACGTGATTCCACCCATGGCTACTGCTTCTCACTCAGCCCCCATCTTACTGCAGCTCTCGAGAACAGAACCACAAGGAGGGAGGGAAGGAGAGAAGGAGACAGAAGGAGGAGAGGAAGGGTGGGCCACCCCTGGGCTGATAGCCCTGGAGTGCATTTCTGAAGACACAGCCTGACACTTCAGATGCCTCCTGTCCATCCTGGGTCCCTGATTCCAGCCACCAGGGAGGCTCTCCTCTGCTTGTCCTCATCTCTCTCTCTCTCTCTCTCTCTCTCTCTCTCTCTCTCTCTCTCTCTCTCTCCCTCTCTATGTTAAAGCCCCAGGTGGCTCCCTGCCTCCAGGAAGGATTCCCAATTTCCCCTTCATGTCCCTGACTCCCTTATCCCCAGCCCCTGAGGTCTGAGAATCAGTCACTGAGCCACCTTGTATGGGTTCCTTCAAGTTTTCTCTATCCTGACTCCTCCCCAGGGTGAGAGCTAAACAGCCTTTCTTCCTCCCCTGTCCTTCCTTCTCTCACCAGTCCAAGGCTGAGCAAGAACAGCTGCTCCTGGTCCTTATGAAAGGAACCCAGGGTAGCAGGATCCACTGTCCTGCCCGGGGCCTGGAGCTCCACCTAACCCCACCTGGCCTTCAGGCAGAAGGAAAAACAAGTAGCAGCAGAATTCAGACCCAGAATCCTGATTCTTGCTCCTCATTTTCTGTTGCTGAAATTTCTGTGGTGGGGATTTATAGACATGGAAGCCAGGGTCCTGGAAGTTCAGAGGCTCCACTGAAAGGATCTTCCTGACCTTTGATCTAAGTTATCACCTCCAACTTGATGATGTCTGGTCTCACTTCCTAGCATGGGGCTCTTCGTGCACATTCTTGCCACTTCTACCTCCATGCCCTGCAGTCCCAGACTCTCTGCTCCCAGTTGGTTAGGCCTTTCTGCCACAGCCCACATTTCCAATACCACAGGGGACTTCCAAGGTCAACTTTACATCTCAGGGTACATAAAAGCTGGGGGTAGGAAGGGAGCAGCACTCTGCTCAGCCTCAGGTGAGGATCCTAGCTGCATGGGAATGGAAATTCCAGGACAAGAAGCCAACAGTCCTGGCCTTTGCCCACTCCACCCTTCTTGGCCTCAGCCCCCCCACCCTCCCAGGGAGCTTTCCTGATCATAGCATAAAATCAGTTCAGCCAAGTTAGAGAAAGGATCTCAAGAAAATATGATAATGAAGTCAAAAGAAAGGATAAATGTGAGGATGTGCACCCCAGGTCAGCTTTGGGAGTCAGACCTATGAGAGACGTAGCAGACATTCAGAGGGTGACCCTGCCTAGAATAGCTCACAGACCATGTCTTGGGTGCCACAAAACTCTGCTCAGTCCACTGTTTTCCACCCCCAAAAACTCCATCAAGGTCAGTGAGAACAAAGACTAGAATCCTATGCATTACCAAAAACACAGGAGAACCTCAAGCCTGTGCCTCCCTTGCCCCCAGTCCCGTTCCTGGCTGCTATCCACCCAGGGAGGGGGCCTGGATGGACCTCACCCACAGTCCTCACCCAAGTCTGTCCCCCACTCCCAATGCCTTCCTTTTGACACAAAGCCATGAAGACACACCTCTGTCTGTTGACTCACTGCCTACTACCGGCATTTCAGGACCTTTCACTTAGACCATATTGGCCTCTCTGAGACCCATTCTTCTCATTCATCCCAGAAGGCACCAGCGGGCCTGACCTCTGGTCCTCTTGCTGGCGAGATGTAGTCTTAGGATGACTGCTTAACCCTGACTTCTGCATACATCCTTTCCCTCATCTGCAGAGTATGCATCTACCCTACTTCCTTTCTCCCCCTCACATATTCATTCACTCACTGATAAATATGTACGAAGAACTCACTTTGGTCCAGACTTCAGGAGATGCCAGAGATGCAGACCTACAGACCAGGAGGATCAAGTCATTTCACAGAAAAGGAAACTGAGGTTAAGAGAGATTTGTTGACTTGCTAAAGGCCTCCAGCCATATAGAAACTACTGTCCACCCCTCACCCATCTTTTGTTCCCACACCAGGCCCTGTGCCAAGAGCAGGGCAGAAGAGGGTCCACAGTAGATGGACATTCCCACTCTCCTGGAACTCACAGGTCCCCTGGACAACTGACAGGTAATGCAGACAAGGGCATCACTGTTCCCTTCCCAGGGGAATTTTATTCCTTCTGCTCTAACATAGACTCCTTGGATTTCCCTGTCCCATGCAGGCTTCCCTTCCCAAGCCCACCAGAATTCTGCCCTGCTCCTGAGGAGGAAATCTGAGTCCTCTAACCTCAACCTTCTCTGAGTCACTCTCACTTTCCTCCCCCACCCTCCCAGCCCACAGCCTCAGGTCTTGACAATTCCTCTCACAAAAGAAACAATCAGCACTGAGTGCCTGGTGCCTCTATGGGGAAACATGAAGCCAGCTCTTTGTCACCCAGGTCCCTGCCAGCTCATTAAGGCCTCCCATCATTAGCATATTAGATACACGAGGTAAACAAAACACTCGCATCTGAGACTCTCAATGCAAACCCTCCGTAGCTCCAAGCCCCACGTGTGCTGGCCTGTGCTGTGCAGGAAATATAGAAAGGGTCTCTGTCCCAGGTGAGCATGTACGTGGGTGGATTATAATCAAGCAGCATGTACAAGTCCTACAAAGGAAAGCAGACAGCCCCAGACACCACAAAGGACAAAGCCATTTTTCACACTGGAGGGATTTTAAGTATCATATCAGAACTATGACTACAATACTACAACCCTCCCCATTTATTGCATTCCTGGTGCTCTGCTAGACACCCACAAACACAGCACGTGGCTGTCATCATCCTTCTCTTCCAGGTTTAGGGAAAGGCTACATAAATAGCCTGGAGACCCCTAGAACAAGACAGATGCTCTAGTCAGAATTAGACCCCCTCCCTCCAAGGTCTCAGCCCTGTCCATGTCCCCAGACATCTTGTGGATGGTAAAGAGCAAGCCACCGGGACTGCGCAGCATTCCAGAGTCATTAGCTGGCTAGAGACAGAAACCTCAGGCCCGTGGCACTATTGTCTAGGGACAGGAAAAAATGGTATGTCCTTGAGCAGTCAGGAGGGGAACTGGTAAGCAAGTCAGAACAGGTTCTAGTCATGAGACAACAAGTGAAGGAAAAGAGAAAGGAATGGGGGAAAAGAAAATAAAGAAAACAAACTGAAAAAAGAAGGCAAGGTAAAGGAATAAGAGAGGAAGAACATAAAGCACATAAGCCAAAGAAATATGCTGCAGAAGATACTGGCAGGTTTGGTTGGAATGGTGTTCTTCCAGGCTCTAGCCTTCCGAATCACGCCAGGACCCAAACTCACCTGCTCTGCCTTCTAACACATTCTCCTATTAGGGCCATTTGGAGTTGGGAATTCCACTAAGTTCCTTCAAGTTCTGCACTAAGTTCTCCCCTAAGCAGAGCTGAGCAATCTCTTTGGCCAGACCACAGAGTCCACGGGTCAGGACATAGGCTTCAGGCAGGCTGCCCCGGCTCACAAGCTGGTTCTGCCATGGATGTGGCCATAAGATCTGGACAAGGTTTTAATCTTTTGCTGCCACAGGTAGCTTTTCCTGTGATCAGGTCAGCTGACCATAAAACAAAAGCCAGAGCCCCTACACCTTTGTAAAATATAAGTGGCACCTCTACTAAGGCTCTGAGGCCAGAGGTAGTGACTTTCTGGGCCAGCACCCTGGTCACATTTGTTGATTCCATCTTTGCTGCAGCCCACAGGTTAAATATGTCTAAATGTCTGTGATTGAACTTATTGAATTGATGTTGGGTGAAGCCAAAGCCCAGCCAGGAAAGTAGCTTAAATGGCAAGATCATGGGAGAAGGACACCCTCCCCTGAGAGCTGGGCCGTGGCCTGCCAGGACTGTGTGAGATTGTTTTTCTGCTTTTAAAAAGAAAATCACATTTTCCAAACATTTATCCTATAATACAGGACTCCTGGCTATTGGTCTTTTCAAAATAGCCTGAGTTGGATGCTGAGATTGGAATTTCCTGCTTGGTGTGCATAGTATATATATTTTTTGTGTTATTCTTTCATTGAACTAAAGCATGTTTAGGAGGGAGCCAAAGAAGAAAGTAGACTGATTTACTTTACCTGGCACCCTGGAGCACCCTGTACACTCAGTGCCTCCACAATTAAAAAAGAATGGGTACACCCTCCCTCCTGACTCTGATCAGTTCCATCTAATGGCCCTATGACACTTTATCTTGGTATGGGAAGAAGCTAAGAAGTTTAGCCCCATGAGCTGCAGTCTAGAAGGGTGATGTGATTCCCACAGACTAGAACAGCAGAAAATTCCTCAATTCAACCATGTACTCCTTAGCGTGTCTCAACCATGTAAATGGAAAGGCTCATTCCAAGGAGAATAAGCAAGCAGTAGAAAGCTAGGGAGGAAGGAGTCCAGTGAGGAGTTGAAAGTAGACCTGGGCTTGCAGGGTAGGAGGATCAGTTAGAGGACCCAGGAGAAGAGCAGTCACCCTAGAGTGGGAAGGATAAGAGCAGAGGACTAGGGATGACACAGACACACACTGATGGAGGAACATGATTAGCAATGTGACTAAGAGGGAGGACGGGTCCCACAAAGGGACTTACGAGTCTGTTGTCTTACTGATATGATCTAGTCTCTTCTTGGAAGAAAGAGTCAGAGCAACCTGTCCTCCTCCCATTCCATCCCCCTAACATGCACACACACATACCTCATGAAGGCAGAAAGCAGTCTCTGTAAACCTGTTCACCAGATGTTCCCACTTGTGGATAGGGCAATGACTTCATGAGCAACTGAAACACAGGGTACCCTGTCTGAGCTTCTCTCTGTATGGGAAAGGGAATGCTCCTGGGGAAATGGTCCCACCTCTATCTAACCAGTCCAATCACCATATAAAGCTCCAATTACAGAAAATTTACACAAATCAACAAGTATTTGCTGAGGTTGCTTCTGTAGTCTTAAGACCTATACCTGACCCAGAAAATGACAGGGACACTGAAGGTTCAGATGGGGACCCCTGTGGTTCGTCTGCACTGAGGAGTTCAGCATGTCAGACGAAGACCATGCTGAGTGCCAAGGTCAAGCAGTGATGCTCTGCAGTGCCAAACAGACAGGTCAGGAGGGAGAAGAAATTGAGGGCAAGGGTGGAGAGCCAGACAGGGCTCAGAGATGAGAGAATTTCCCTCCTCAAACTGTTTAAGATGCACCTTGCTTTTATCAGAGGTTCTGCCAGCTGCCCATCTTGAAAGGTTTGGCGATGGCTTTGGTCACACCCAGGAGGCTTCCAAGAGCCTGCGCAACATTCCTCACAAGCTGAGAAAATTCAAAGCAGGAAGATCAGAGCTCTCCAGCCAGGTTAATTAGAAAGAAACACAGTTCAGTTTCTAGGCTTTTGCAAAGATTTTATCCTAGCTCTGGCATGAGTAGCAAGTGACCTCACTGCATTTAAAACCCAACCTTGATGTCCAGCTAGTTCCCACTCTGAGGAGGCTAGGGCTTGGGGGCCACTGATGTTCATGAGGGCGCCTATGGAAGAGGAAAATCAGCTCACTCTCCCAGGTCCCTGCAGGAGGAGAGGAGGTCATCCTAAGCACTTTTCCCTAAACGACAGCCATAGACAGGGAAGAGAGGTAAAGGTATCTCCTCTTCAGGGATCCCATGGTCTCCCTGAGGACTGCCTACATTCACACTGTCCTCAACACTGCCCAAAACCCCTACAGTGGCTGACAGGGACTCAGCCCAAAACCATGTATCAGGATATGTCAGGTGCCTGTCCTTCCACCATGGGCATGCCACACAGCCCCTCCCAGGCTCGTTTCTGAGCTGTCCAGTACAGATAACACCCCACACCCACTCTGAGGTATAAGGATGATGAGATTATGAATGTGTCAGCACTTCGGCAAGTAAAACCCTCTGCTCAGGAAACAGGTAAAAGGAGGAACTTCATGCTGTCTTGGACACCGGTGGAAGCTCCTGGCTCAGAGCAAGGGAGCAAGAGCAGGAGCAGCTCCGTGGCTGTGGGAATGGAACCTGGCATCCATGGTGAGCTGAGCAGACTTGGCTTCCCCTACAGGTCCAGCATGGGACAAGCCGGCACCTGCCCCGACCAGATCCTACCTCCCTGAGCCTCCTGGCCCCATCCATAGCCCTGGCCAGAGGCTGGAGGAGCTATTTGCTGACAAAAGGGAGAGGCCACCAACATGACGTGCCCACCTTTTTCCCTTTTCCACAGTGCTGTAAAGATGGAGCAGCTGACACCAGACATGTAATTCTTGAGTGCTTAGGGTGTAAACGGGGCAACTGGCAGGAAGAGACATTTGGCGAAGGATAGCAGCTGGTCCTTTAACTCTCCCAGGCTCACAGCTTCTCCTCCAGAGCGAGTGCAGTCCCTCAGTCTGAACTTATTCCCCTGTTCCCAGCAAGAAGGGAAAAAAGAGGCAGGTCGCATTCCCCAAGAGCTCCCAATATAGGTCAGGGGCAGCTACAGCTCTTGCCATCTCTGTCCTGTGCACACTAGGGTCAGGAGGGAAAGATGAAATGCACCTAGCACTGTCTGCCTTTCCGCAGCATGCAAGAAACTCGCTCATACTCTGGCATGGATGCTGTTCCCGGAATCTCTGATTTGAAGCAAGGAGCTCCAGAGGTAGCACTGAACCTAGAAGTGCATGGCTAGGGATAAGATTTCAGCATTTGCAGAGGCCCTGAAGTGGATGCTAAGGGACTCACCCATCCCCCCATTTTCTCACCTCTGCAGCCCGATATCCCACCCCCATCCTCAGGCTGCTTCTTCTGAGGAAGATGAATGCTCTCACCACCACTGGGAGCCCAAGCCATTGCTGTGTGTTTCCTGCCCTACACTCCTCCTTCTCTGCAGCCAGCCATTCTCCCTAGACTTTCAGCAACATCTCAGCCTGTCAGAAGCAGAACAGAGCTCAGCAATCTCTGCATTCTAGGCTTCCTGCCCTTAGGGGGAGAAGGGGTGCTTGGAGTTAGCAGCTCTACAATCGTGTTTCTACCATGAACAAACACGTAAGTGCAAGGTAGGCAATGATGTGTTTTCAAACTGGCAAACAAGAGGGACAATAGCCAAGGGCTCAGCCTGGTGTGGGCGCACTCCTGTAATCCCAGCACATGGGAGGCTGAGGCAAGCAGATCATTGCAAGTTTAGGACCAGCCTGAGCTACAAAGTGAGCCCAAGGCCAGCCTGAACCACATGGTGAGACCTGGTCCCAAAAAGACCAAAAAAATAAAAATTGAAAAAAAGCCAAGCCAAGGTCTGGAAGAGATGTTAAACCTGGTACGGTCAAGGCAGGCTTCTTGGAAAAAGAGCTTAGCCAGCCCTAGGCATATCGCTGGCTCCAAAGGAGGGAAGCACGGGTCTAAAGGCCATAAAGGAGGGTAACTTGCTTAGCCTAAGAAGGAGGTACAGAAGCAAGAGGCAGTCAGAGTTATGTCCTGTAGGTAATCTCTGCCCCTCTGCTATGGAGAGGGGAGACATACAGAAATTTGGGGGGTTCCAGCAGGGAAAAGAAGATGAGAAGAAAGATGGCCCAGGAAGAAAGGACTAGAGCAGCAGAAACAGCCAGGAAAGGTCCAGAGGGGATGACAGAAAGGTCACATGGACAGAGAGCAGAGGAAAACACAGCCCGTAGCTTCTTCTACTGCCTGTGCCCTTGTCTCCAAGCCCCAGGGCTTACCCTAAGTCATTCACAGTTGAGATATAGAATCAAGGCTCATGGTTGGGGTAGGTCATGGGCAGCAGTCAAGGGCAAGGCCACTAGGAATCCACAGAAAGTGGGGCCACAGTGATCAAGGTAGACAGTCAGGGTTGCACCAAGGAGTAGCCCCCACAAAATGGATCCTGATGGACAGGCACACAGACGAGGACGGAGTGTGGAGTGAAGGCCTGCTCTGCTGCGCTCTCTTCCTGTGCTCTGCTTCAGAAAGCACCAGACTACACTGATCAGGTATACTTTAAAGCACATGCCCTGCTTTAAAGGAGACCCTTGGCAAACAGGCTTGCAAAACCTGGTGAGAAGTGTACATTGACAGACTGTGCCGGCCCCTAGGTCTGGCCGATGGGTTTCCTGCCCCCCCTGCCCCGCCCATCCCCCAGTTTTATCCCACTTCCTGCAGGACAGCTGATTCCAGGGCCTGAAGGGTCTGATGTTTTATTAAAGTCCAGATCTTCCTATTCTAAGGCCACCTTCCTCTGGCTAATTCTGTAATTCAATTAGTAGGAAGCCAAGGCTGGACTGGGATGGGAGGAGGGAGTGCATCACATCAGGAGCCTTCCCTTCCGTGATGATTACACCCCAGGCTTCAGCCCTGTGCGGAGTTGGGCAGGAAATTGTACTTCCTTCACTTCACAATGACAAGGGCCTTTTATCCCCACACACAGGGCTTTGTAAATTACTGCCATCTCCGTACAATTAATTCTGCTGTGCTGTGTTTTTCCCCCATGTGAGAGCGAGCCCTACCCAGCCTTCCAGGCATCAGCAGTGCCCTTGGCCTAGGTCTGCAGGCTGCCCCTACTGAAGAAGGGTGTCTGCCACCCCCACCTACACCCTCCTGCCACCACTCTGCCTGTCTCTCCCTGGCTTTACTTTCTCCAGCCCAGCTGGGGCCACACCTGCCTCCCACTTCCCTCCCTACTCTGCCCTAGTCTTGCTGTTCCTGGTCCATGCCCTAATGGTGGTTCTCCTTCCCCAAGAGTTCTCTTGGGCTCTCCACTCTGAGGCCTGAACTAGAAACTCAGCTCTCCACCAGGACTAGGGATATGGGAGATGCTGTCTCCACCCTCACAGCACTGAGTCTATTCACAGACACAGGATGTGAGACTGGGAAGCAGGAGGGACAAGTAAATAAGAATGGTAAGCAAGAAAAGGTTATGCGGCTATATAAGGAAGTGCGAGCGTGGGTCACCGCTGTGTTTGGCACACACAGCAGAACCGAGTGTCAGGGGAGAGGCAGGTCAGTGTGGGCCCAAGGAGGTGGCATGGGGGTCTGTCTCATGCTGGAGGGAGCCAGAGGCCAGGCAATCAGCTGCTGACAGAGCACTGCGGTGTGACTTCTCTCTAATTATGTCATCTCTCAGCCCCCCTTCCCAGATGATTTCCAAAGTCGACTCTTGCGTTAACAGGCTGTAGCTCTGCTCTTCTCAGTCCTGTGATTCAGGAGGGGCTGAGCCACAGCACGAAGGATAGGAGACCAAGCGATGGGAGAAGCTTGGAAGCCAGTGGCTTTTCCATTTAGAGGTTCTTGCTGGGTGGAAAGAACCCTACCAACCAAAATCCCCCTCAGGCAACATTTGCCAGGCAGCAGGTGCCCAGCAATCTTTGTCTGTCTCTTCAAAACAGACTGTGGATCCCACATCCTGTCGGGCTCAACCACTTTCACCCACCCTCTTTTCATTCCATGCTCCTCTTTTAGCTTAGATCTTTTTTTTTTCCTTTAAACTTAATTATGCAAGTGATACATGAATACATTCTAGGTCTAAATGTGTCAAACCAAACAAAAAATTGAAAGTCATGGGCAGCATCCCTATACCATGTCCCGCTCCCTCTCTTCGGCTCTGTGTGCCTTCTAGATTTTGTCCTTTGCCTGTAAATACAGACACAAGTACATATGGAAGGAAGGAGTGTGCCTCTGTCATGTACACTCAGAGCAGATTATTTTGCAGCTCTCTTTCCCCTCTGATGACGTGGCTCTCTGTGTTGGTACATTTAATCTTTTTAACTGCTGTAGAGTATTCACAGTTTTAAAATAAAAACATTCCTGCCCTGAGGGACATTTAGGTGGTTTTCAATCTTTTGCTATTCCAAATGGCCACAGCAGACACTTGTTCTCTCTGTGAGAACAAGTGCATATATTTGTAGGGTCAGGACTTGGGGGACGTAGCTGGGCCTGAAAGCATAAGGAGGTGTCTGGCCACCAACCCCTCCACAAGAAAGATACTCCCTTCTCACACTTTCTCTGGCCCCCAATCTGGCCCTGCATGAGCCCCTGGAGGTTACACCATGACTTCCCGAGAGAATTTTATCTCCCACCTCCACTGTGAATTCCCAAACAGCTCGGCATGTCCTAGGACAGTGAGTTTGGCAGATTTAGCGGCTCCTGGGCTGAGGCAGACTCAGCCTACGTTCTTTCCAGCACATGGGCCTCATGGTCCTGAGACCCCTCCTCGACCCTGTGAGGAGCAGCAATGAGCCACAAGATGTCAGAGCTGGTTGTTCTGGGCAGGGCGCTACATACTCAATGTCATTCCCAACATGAAAGCCCAGCAGGTGTCTCATGGCTGAGGCTCGGGGACCTTTCTTCCCGTGGTCACTCTGAGTCCACCTGGCCCCACTCCAGGCCCACCATGACCTAGGACTCGCTGTGATGGCAAATTCTCCTCGTACAGCCTCTCCCACACTGCCACCTCATGCTCTGCCCTCAGCCTTCACACCCTGCTTATCCACATTTTCCTGTCTAAAGAGCCTTCAGTGAGAAAACAATCTCTACTGGTGGAATGTGAGACTGTTGAAGAGATGGTTGGAGAGGGATCTGGGGGGGCTTGCCCAGTTGGTCTCTGGGAGAGGGACAGAAGGGGCTGAAGTCCTGGCACCTCCCTAGCCTGCTTCCTAAGAGGGAATCGTGTCCTCTCTAATTAGTGCACTCTGTGGAAATTGCTAACATCTGAGAGCTGGCAGGCCTCCCCACAAGCTTCTCAGAGGAATTACTGCCCATTTTATAGATGAGGAACCTGGGACTCAGGGAGACAAATCAGCACATGTCCTGCCCTGTAGCTGGTATAGGGCTGCCCTGGGCAAAGCTGTGCATCAGCCTTTTCAGGAAATGATCGAGGACTCAGGGAGGGACAGGAAGAGGACACTGTCCAGCTGGAGGCCCCTGAGGAAACCTAGGGAGCAAAAGGCCTCTGCAACAACCCACTTATCAACTCTCACAGGCAACTCAGACCCTGCAACTGCCAGGGAAGTCAGCAAGTTCACAGAGCCATGGGGAGCTCCCAGCAGGCTCTGAGCCCCATCTCTGTATCTCCCCAGCTACTTCCCTGCTGCCAAGTTAGCCAGATGCTTGGCATTCAGTGCTGTCAACCAATAAGCCTGCAGCCCCTTTCACTGTTCTGGGTACAGAGAACCATGCAGGAACAGAACAAAATCAAGTTCCCAACCCCACCAGAGCTTCCAGAGACTGAAGGTGTATGTGTTAAGAAGTCAGGGAGTGGGAGGTATAGAACAGAAAGAGGAAGCACAATGGGGCAGAGGGCATGTGTGCATTGGGAGTGGGGGTGAAGCCATGTTCAATGAAATGTGAAGAGAAGTGACTCTTTGGCTGAGCATGTAGCTCAGTGGCACAGCACTTACCGGGCAAGTGCAAGGCCCTGAGTTTGATTTCTAGTACCAGTTAAACCACTCTCCCTCCACCAAAAAAGAGAAGTGACTCTGAGAATGTCACACTTGATGTGAAAGCTCAGGGAAGTGAAGGAGCAAGGCATGCAGGCAGTAGGAGTGGGCAAGGGGACTTTCTGGACAAGACCCTGAGGTCTTTATGCCTGGTGGGCCTGAGAACAAGGAAGGAAGCCAGCAATGAGCAAGAGGAAGACACTCTAGGAGGAAATAAATTGAGGGGTAGAGATGGCAGAGGGAGATCACACAGGACCTGGGGGCCTCAAAGATCCTGGTACCCAGTAGAGTTTTGAGCTCTCCCAAAAACCAAGGTAGAAATTCCTGAAACCTGGACAAAAGCAACAGATTCCTTTCCCACTCTGAAATCCTTTTCTTGTTATCCTAGTTCATGGACGCAATATGGTCATTTATCCCTCTCTTCCTCCTCCTCTTCCTCCTCCTCCTCGTGTCCCTTCTTCTCCTTCCTCCTCCTCTCTCTCAGAATCTGCCCCTGACCTTGTCCCAAGCTGGCTTGCTGGCGTGTAGCTGAGGCAGTGGCTGCCTCTCAGTTGCAGGCAGAAGACAAGGCCAACAAGGGGACAAGGGGATGAGAGGAAAGAGGCCCCCAGGAGACGCAGACGGCAGCACGAGGGACAACGTCACAGGGGCCTCTGACCGCTATTCATTTCAGTCCCCGTGTCTCCATCAATAACCGTCTGCCAGTGACCAGGAGGGGGAGGAAGGAGGAGGGGTGATGTGGGGCTGGACAGGGGAGGGGTGGAGAGAGGCGAGACTGCTCCTTGGCAGCTCCTCTGAGCCCTGGGCAGAAGGAAAGGCAGAGCTGGCACTGAGAACTCAGCTTCTGTCTCTATGCTTCCTTCTTCCATCTCCATATCCCCTCCACATACATATTCCTGTTCTGCCTCCTCTCTGAAGCTAGGCAGGGAAGGAGGCAGCACCAGTCTCCATAGTAGAAGAGGAGAAAGGGTTTTGTGGGGCACCAGCTGGATGGTGGAGGAATCAGGCGCTGTGGAGGACACTGGCAGTACTCTCTACCTGATTGCAAAAGGCCAGAACATGTCTGGTGACAAGGGCTGGTGTAGGCACCAGTCTTTCACCATCAGACTGCGGGCCTCAAGAGAGGATAGCCTGGGTCACAGTCCTGGCACAGGAAGTAAATGACTATGAGAAAGACCAAATGACTGGCAATTTTTGGTCAGGAAAGGAGTTTGTTTGCAATTGAACTAAATCCATCAAGGAGGGCTGCCTGGAATAGGCAGCGCTCCATTCACTCCATTCCATTGTTGAAAGATGAGCAGAGTTGGGAAAAGTACAACTGGGGAGAGAAGGCAGAGTCCGTGAGCAGACTGTGCACCTGAGGATGGCAGAGTGTTGAGTGTAGGTTTCAGGGGATGCTGAGAAGATAACAAAAATGAAACAGAGGGGCTGGCCTGCCTTCAAGGTGCCTCATGCTGGACATCTGCAGAGGCCACAGCGGGCCTTCTGACTTTCATCATGACTTCCAGTCTTTCAGGGAAACAGGCCACGGACATGGGGCAGTGGAAGAAACTCCAGGAAAGATGGTCCCATCACCAGATTTTGCCTTTGCCTTTGCCTTTGCCTTTGTACAGTGCCGGAAGGGCCAGCATTAAAGTCCCCCCATGAAGCAGATTGCTCTGTCCAGTTGGGAGGCCCTGGTGAGGAGCAATGTTGTGGCCCAGATCGTCTCTCCCAGTGGAAGTACACTGGACTCGAGCTCACAGACTGGACCCTCAGTTCACAGATGGGGAGACTGACACTGTACAGGGGAAATGGAGCAGAGCAGCAGGGTCACTGGGGAGTTAGAGGCAGGACAAAGGTAGGCCTCAGTTATAGCTTTGACTGGCTGAGGGGCCCATGAAGCCCTCTACCTAGCAGGGTGTGAAGGCCCTCCCTGCAAATGTGACAACAGGAACCGGGCCAGGGGACACAGGCAGCATATAACAGCCCTGTTCATTTCATTAGGAGGACCCAGCCAGGGTCTTTCTCACACAGCAAGCTTTTATTTGGAAGGCAAGAGATCTCTCATCATCTCTGACAGAGTGGCAGCCCGAGCTCTTGGGCAAGTGTGCCTAGCCAGAGGCGCTGGGGGCAAGGGTGAAAGCTGCCCCTTCTGGGAATTGTCGGGGTTGGAGGAGAAACAGGTAGAAACAGCAATCACTGGGAAGAGGGAAAAGGGCAGAGACGTTTGAGGCACCAGGGCTGGGGACAGAGAGAGACCCGTGGGCAGAGGGGGTGTGGTGGTGGGGAGACTCCGCAGAGGGAACAAAATAGGAAAGCAACGGGAGGGACGAGAGACAGACACACCAGAGCACGGAGAGGCAGGGAAGCTCCGAGGAGAGGGCACCGGAGAGAGAGGTGGGAGCGCGAGCAGGGGCCGCGAGGGGCGGGGGCGCGAGGCAGGGCGCGTCCCGGGCGGGCTGGGGGCGCCCCACTGACCCTTCTCGGCGCTTGCTTCCCTCCCCAGGCTGCGCTTTCCTCACCTACTGCGAGCGTGAGTCAGCGCTGAAGGCCCAGAGCGCGCTGCACGAGCAGAAGACTCTGCCCGGGGTAAGTCAGTGGTGCCCGCCGCGGCGCGAGCGAGTGGCGCGCCGACAGGGGGCGACTTCGCCAGGCCGGGCTGCGACGCGGCGGCGGGCGGAAGGGCGGGCGGGGAGACCGGGCCGGGGCGCCGCGCCTGGCTGCGCCCTGGACGGAGCTGGCGCGCCCCGTTCTCTGCGCTCCAGCCCCGACGGGACCTGGCGGGGACCCGGGTGAACTTGGCAGTGGCCGCAAAGCCCAGGCGCGGCTCCGGCGTGCGCGGCCCGCGGGGTGGCCCGGGGCGGGGGCGCGGCGGGGTCCCGAGACACCTCCGGGAGCGCTGTGCCACCCTGCGCGCCCAGCCGGTGCAGGGTCCCGGCGGCTCCTGCGGTGGGGGCCGCGGCGGGAGGGAGGGCGCCTCCCGGCCCGAGCTTGGCGCCGCCGCCGAGTGAGATCACCGCGGTTTATTTAAGGAGCCAGCCCTCCTCGTCTTTGATAAACTATCGCGCCTCGGCCCTGGTTTATAGCTTCTGTGTGGGGGAGAGGAGGATTATTTATGGACCCCCTAACTGGGTGTGATATCAGCCATGGCTATTATCGAGGCTAGTTCATCACCATAAAATAAGAAGTGTTCCTCGGGTCAAGGGTCTGTGCGGTCTCTCCGGTGGGTTCAGAGAGATGGAGGGGGGGCGAGATATATGACTGCTGAGTATCTAAAGATAAATGGAAAGATGTGTGTTTGTGGGCATAATTTAAAGAATTTATAAATATCCGGCGTTTAAGCTTCTACAATGGACACTGCGGGGAAGCACGTGTGCTCTCTATGTGTGCGCGCGCCCATGCTTACACATGCGTGTTTACATTCTTACCAAGCAAACCTATGTAAACACACGTTTCCCTCCCTGCCCCACAGCGGGAAAGGTTAACCAGGTAGACGAGAGAAAATGCAACTCCCCCCACCCCGGGGTGAAGCAGCCTTCCTTTGCATCAGAGATCTTTCTTTACCCCTTGGTGGGGTGTGGAGTGCTGAATCACACGACTCCCTCTTCCATTAAGACAGCCTTTGTATTGTTTTTTGGTATTTGTGGTTGCAACGCGCACGGAGCTGAGTCATCTTAATAACATACCCACGGATGCAAATATATGGAAATGGAGCACCGCACAGATTTTGTGTAGAGCCCAGCTCCGGCAGGGTGGACATTCCCAGTTGGTTTTTTAGTGGCGCAGCTACATGCACATATATTATAGTAATTACTTTCTGGGTACCCTCTGTAAAATGGCAGAAATATGCTCCACATCGCCCCATGTTATGTGTGAAGCATAAAGCCATATTGTAAGATAATCAAAGGCTTCTGAGAAAGGTTTGTGCTGATTAATAAAGTGTTTATGGTACTTTGTTTTGGGAGAGATTGTGATAGATATTTTGGAGCCACCCAAATGGAATAGAAAATACCACATTGTTATGGGAGGTCCTTCATCAGCTGGAGAGAGATTGCTGGGGAGTTTCATGCTGGCTAAAAGCTGGAATCAGACAGGGAAACAGAAAGAGAGAAGGTGGGAGGGGGAGGTTTAAGATACTGAAAAAGGAGAAGCCTGGAACTGGGAGGTTTTCATAGTGAGTATGGATTGTTGGGGATCTAACATTAACTTGTGGTTGTTTATTTTACATATAATAGAATAGCTAAATGATGGAGTGTATTAGTTCTTTAATAATTTATAGAAATACTTTGATGTTGCAGTAATTACATTAAAGGTCACATATCAAAGGTAATTTGGTTGAGCAGCTGTGATGGTTTCTCAGAAGCAATCAATATCACTGTCCGTGGTGCTGATTTCACCAAGGGGCCTGCCAGATTAAAGAAGGCTTATTACCAGGCAGAAAGGCCCAGGGGAAATCAGGAGCACATTGGAGCGACGCGCCGGCCCCCCTTCCACGATAATTAACACTGTTCCCCATAATCTGCGCTAATCCTTCATACTGGGAGATCCAATGGCATTTTTCTGAAATCACAAAGACAAGTTAGGCAAGTTTGGGAGGAAAGGGAAAAAGAAACATGAATGTATGTTGGGAGGAGGGGTGAGGAGGAGGCCAATGGCAGAACTGCACACGGCCCAGAGCCCCCATGTGCTGCCTGGAATATCAGCCTTTCTTCAAAGGCTTTTCAGGGCGATTCATGGCCTCAAAAGCCTCATCACACAAATTCTCAGGGCAGGCACAGCCTGCAGGGGGCAGGGACAGGGAGAAAAGACAGAATTGTAACTCTAAGTTCCTAGGGCACATTGTCCCTACACAAACTCACATGCAGACAAATGAAAAACAAAATGACTGAATAAAATTATGCTCTAAAGTGGAGTCATTTTGATTCTGGAAAGCAGAACTGGAGTTATTATTGCTAGTTGGTTGTTTCTTTTGAGATCAGGGGAAGGGCGCTGCTCGAAAATGCAAGAATAGAACCAAGTACAATGCTCTGGCCTGACCAAATAACACATGTTCCTGCCAGCTGAGTCCTTGCTTGGGGCTACCTATTTGGTAGTTGGGGTGGGGACAGAGGGGAGAATGTCTTCTCATCAAGGGTGATCACACTAGGTGCCCCAGTAAGCACACTCTGTGTCTGACTAAGGAAAATGAAATTGAAAAAAGAATCTGGAAAACTGGTAACCTCAGCAATTTAGGCACTTTTCCAGACTTCAGAATCCATTTAAATCAATCCATTAAAACCAACCCTCCACTTTCTTCCTGAGGAGAGAAAGAGGAGGAAAGATAGTACAGGCAATGTATTCTGTTTCTCAGCAAGTTACAGAGCTAGTATCCTGTCACCAGCAAGAAAAATCATCCCATGATTGTCATGCACATAATCATGCAAGCACCACCACAACAACAACAACAAAGACAGAACTGCAGGCATCTCTAGCACAAGTCTTCATTTGGGGACAAAGAGGGGAACTAACATTTATTTAGGGATAAGTGTACCCTCCAGTGCCAGATCACAACAGCTGTTTTTACAAATCAGCGGTCAATTTCCCTGGAAATCAGTCTAATTGAAGCAACTCCAATGGCTGGTGGAGTCATCCTGGACCAACCTCACAAGTGGATTATTATTTTTGACTTTAGCATGATTTTAGTAGAATGAGATTACTAAACCATGAAGTTACATCAAGGTCTTTTAGAGCTCAGCCTCCTGCCAGAATCTGAGCAGGGCAGTTCTACTTTTTCTAAACCCTATCACTATCATGATGTCTCTTCCTTACAATCTCACTCTCTCCTGGCCTCCTGGCTCTCTATTGCCCATTCCATTCTCAATGTTTGTTCCACTATTCATAGGGTTGAGTCCACAAGGGACACTGTATCAGGCCATCATCAAGCATTTCCTGAATGTGTACCAGAAACTGGCCTAGATGGGTATCCTGTAACACACAAAGACCAGAAAAACACAACTTCCCTCCCTCTTGTAGTTTCTCCTTGAGTTGGACACACATATGCACAAACATGCTTACACACACACACCCAAATGTAACTAACAATATAAGATAGCAGATGTTATTATAAATGAGTAGTGTGAACAGTTACTCCTTAATCACAATTAACATTGTTAAACACTTGACACAGACTGGTATGATGCCAAGAACTGTACCCCTGTTACCTCCTTTTATCTTCACAACAACCCCCATGAGGAAGACACCATGATTCTCCCCCACTGGTGAGGAGACTGAGGTTTCCCCAAGGTTATACAATTCATGATTAGCACTGGGTCTCCTGTGGTCACCTCTTTTAGCCCTGCTTTAAGAATTCAGAAGGGATTCAAATGACTTGGAGTATGGGAATTGCTAAAAGGTTTTCCTCAGGTCATAAACATATGGGAAGAAATCTGGGAGTAAGACCAGTTAGTCAGGTGAGGGAACTGAAAAGCAACCCAGACAGACATGAGGAACACAGGGCAGAACAGGAGCTGGGACCTGGTGAGATGCTTCAGGCAGCCAAAGCCTGCTCAGAGAGCTACCTGGGGTTTGAGTGTATACAGATAGCCTCTTGGAAGAATTGTGTCCCCTAAAATACAGCTCTGATCTTAGTCCCAGCTCCTCCAGTCTTTGGAACTTTGCAAAAAATTGTCTTGCAGAAAGAACCCATCTGTCTCCAAAGATGGGAATCCAAGGTCTCAGGGGGAGGTTCTGAGTACAGAAAACCAGGTAATATGACAAGCAGTGGCCAACACTTGCCTTTTTTGGCAGCAGAGAAGGCTCCTGGCAGGGCTGATGATAGGAGAGCTGAGTCCATCAGCAGGAGGCCTGGAGGCAGTGAAGGGGGAGCTGCTGGGGAGGGGAGCTGTATCTGCTTGGTAAACATTAAAGTTCCAATTCACTAGTTAAAGATTGGCTTTTGTATCCTCACTCCTGCAACCCTAGAATACAAAGCAAACTAACATGCTTCCCACCTCCTCCCACCCTCAGCCCTGGTAGACCAGCACTGTCCCTGCAGTGGCCACTCCCAACTCCCTCCCCACTGCTGCCTGCAACTCAAGATTGGTCATTTCCATGGAAATTCAGTATGACCTTCTTTGAGTTTATTGAGAAAGATGTTAAAATAGAAGATAAAAAAAAAGTCCAACTGAATTCCTAGCCCTGCTGTCTCAGGGTATCTCTCCTGTAATTCTGATAACCCTCCCCTTTCCTTTTCGTTAATCCTGTCCCCTCTTTTTCTTTTGCTCTCCTCATTTTCTGCCCCTATTTGCTTCCTTTTGAACAATTTCCTCTTTCTCTTTTCCCTCTCAGTTTTATCCACCATTTTTTTCTTTTATCTTTCTCATGGTCTCTCCTTTAGTTTTGTTTGTGTTTATTTTTGTTTTGAGACAGGGTCATGCCATGTAGTCCATGTGAGCCTTGAACTTACTGTAGAGCTCCAGGTGGCCCAGAACTCATAATCTTCCTTCCTCAGCCTCCTTAGTGCTAGAGCTACAAGTGTGTGTCACCACACTTGGCTCCTCGCTGTCTCTCCTTCTCCCTGCTCTCCTGCCCACTCCACCTCTTCCTTGACACCCAGAGGGGACCCTGATGAGACCTGCTCCAGCCTTGCGGGCTTCTCTGATGAGGCTCAACTCCCTCCCTGACAGCCTTGCCATTGAAGAATCCATCTAATTTTATATACAACTGTAAAGATGAATGATAAGTAGAAAGGATGCAGGCAAGAACAAGATGAATAAATTATAAAGGGCAAATGATGACAAGACAGGGGTCCCCAGAGACAGGGATATGATAACAGAAACTAAAAACGAATTTATGATGGATGTAGTTAGCATGTACGGTGGCTGTTAATTCTTCGGGGTAGTTTTACAACTTCTAGTGATTGGCGCAATCAAAGCGTTTCATTTTAGAGATGTGATCTGTTTCCACTTGTCTGTCCTGTGGGCACAGGGTTGGGTTTGTCTCTGCATGGTGAGTTTGACTGTCTTCCACTTCTCTCCCAGAGCGCTGTCATTTTCTGGGTCTCTGCTTAGGATCATGAGGTCATAGCCACACCCAGAGTTCCCCAATCCTGCTGTCCCTGCTCACTGTGTTAGTGTGGGGACTAAGCTTCCCAGATCAAGACGCTGACAGGGTTAGTTTATTCTAAGGGGTACAGGGGCGAACTTGTTCCCATCTCTCTCCTAGCTTCTGAAAGCCTCAGGCAGTACTGGGTTGTTGATGGTGTTCTCTCTTTCTTCACATTTCCTTTCCTGCATACATTGTCTTTTTTCTGCATCCAGAGTTCCCCTTTCTAAGGACACCAGTCATACTGGATGGAAGCCCACTCTAATGATCTCATCTTAGCCTGGTCCTCTTCCAAGACCCTATTTTTAATAAGGTCACTGGTACGACATAGCATTTCAACATCTTTTTCAGGGAACATAATGGAACCAGCACTACTGAGAAATGGGTTTCCCCATGCTTCTTTCTTCCATGGTGAAGAGGAAAAAGGACTTTCATGCTGAGTTATTAGAGTCCCACCAGCCGTTCCTCAGTGACTCCTCTCTGGCCTCACGCTTTTCTTTCCCACCCTAGGAAAACGTATGAGTTGTCTTTCTTCTTGCTCATATTCCCTAAAGAGAAGTATCTGTCTGCCCTTTAGAGCAGTGATTCTCAACTGAGCAATTTTGCACCCCAAGAACATTTGACATTGCTGGAGATGCCACTGGTATTTGGTGAGGAAAGGCCAGGAAAGCTGCTAAATATCCACAATGTACAAGACGGTCTCCCAACATTGTCAATAGTACCAAGATGGAAAAGACTGTCTCAGGTCCAGGAGTGCCCTGAAACTCAGGACAGGGGGCTGCTGGAACAGACCTGTCCTTCTTAAAGCGAATCACTCATGTGGAGACAAGCCCAGGGAACCTGACAGGGTGATAAATGGGAGATTTTGTTAAGAGGTACTTGCTCAATGGTGGGCATGCAAAGGGAGTGGCAAGCAGCAGCAGAGAACAAAGCCCAATTCCAGGAACAAAGGATCATACTTGGCTGGCTATTCACACCCTCTTGTCACAATCTGTAGACCAGATTTGGCCAAAAGTCTGCCAGTTTAGCACCACTACCAGCTCAGGTATCTTCCTTGACCCAACTGTGATCTGAGTGACAAGAGATGAGAATTTGCTCACAACAGGGCTGGGACCAGAATCCATGTCTCCAAGGTCCACCACATGGATGTCCTCTAGCCCTTCCCTTTAAAGGCTTCCACACATACCTGGACCTGCATATACTTGAACTCATCTTTCAGAAGGGAACAGCAACCTGGAGGGTGCAAAAAAGGCTATAAATCCAGATGGGACAACTAGACACAGGGTTCTATTCTGTAAGATCCACAGGTCTTGCATGTCCTCCTCCCTACCAGTCTGCAGCCCCAGCTCCACCACCTATGTTTCCTCTTAAGACTCTTCCCTCCCTTCCCACAGTGACATCTTGAAGTCCTCCTCCTGTTCACCCACACTGTCCCTGCCTCCTAGACTGACCACATTTTTGACCCTGCCCTGTCTACACCCACTTTTATACCCACAGAGACTGAATCTTCTCTATGACCTCTACAGCAGAACCCCAGCCTGGCTCAGTAAGGCCCCCTAATGAGTCTGTCTGAGAAAACTCAGAATTCCCATGTCCACAGCCACATAGTGGACTTGAAGGAAAGAAACAAGCAATAGGGCACTTGAATGAGTAGACCAGCCTGGCCCAGAGTAAGCCAGGTGGCACTCTGGTACGGCTCATGTCTAGATGTCCCCTCAAAGCCTCATGCAATCATAGGTCAGGCTTTTTCAGACGTGGCTGGATCTAGAGTATGTGATGCTGGAATTGATTCATGGTGCAATGCTAGACTCACAGGCACTAGGATTAAGGGTGTGAGTGCTGCTTGCCCTGAGTAGCCTGAATTTGATACAGTGTAAGGGATAGAATGAACTGTGGTCATCCCTTGTTGCTTTGCTACCTTCTGCCAGCCATGAACTGTTTATCCTTTGTGATGCCACCTGCCTTGAAGCCTGCTGATTATAAACTGAAACTTCTACAAACTGTAAACTAAATAGACCTTTCTCCTTTAACTTTTGGCATCTGATATTTTGTCTCAGCAATGAGAAAAGTAACTAAGACACCCCCTCAGCTCAGCTCATACCTTCCCTGGAACTACCTTGTGGGCTGGGAAGAGATGTGAGCACATTGTCTCTGGAGTTCCTTCCAGTTCTATATTCTTTAAATTTCTAAGAAAAACAGAGTCACCATTACCCACACTACTTATGACAACAGGGAGAAGGTGATCATGTCTACCACTCTCCACCACCTGCTGCCCCTGGCGACAAGTGTAATAAAGTGACCGTCAGACATGTCCCTTTCTGGTATACACCAGTCAGACTGTCTGCCTAGGCTGGGGCTAGAACCCCAGGGGTGTGCCTATCCCTGCCTTCTGCTCAGGTCTCTTTCTAGCAAGACCAGACCACTTTTTCACCATGTCCTGCAGCACTAGCCCTTGTAATAGTGCTGGAGCATGGTTACCACCTGAATCAACAGCAGCACCATGTGCAGTGACCTGCCCCATGCAGAATTTAACTGAGAGAGAAGGTGTTTAGCACGGAGCAAAAACTAGTCAGACAGTGGCTGTTGCTGAAAGAGTTCATAATTTGGTTTGAGAGGCAAGTGTGAAGATGGTTCATGATACAGACAGTATCTGGAAGGTGATAAGGATGGGAAGGTCCTGGGAGCACCAGTAAGATGAGCTGGGGACTTTGGAGAAGCCCAGATACCATGGTGGCCTTCTGCTTCCAGACCCTCACCTTCCGGGTGACCACAGTTACCCTTGTGAGATAAAACTCAGCCCCCTCAGGCTATGACACCCACAGGATTCAGACAGTGGTGAGCCATCCCCTGGCTGCAAATCCTCCAGACCCCCAGGCTCTTAGCCAAACACACAGCTTCCTTCAAGGTCTTCTTTCTTCATGCTGTTCCTTCTGCCTGGAGAGTTTCTACTCATCCACAGAGCACCAGCTCCGTTAGAGAACACTTCCTCTGTAGGTCTCTCCACCCTCTAGGGAGTTTTCCAGTCTCCAGGGGTGCCTTGGTGTTCCTCTGGGCCCACACTGCTCTGCTACAACCTCGATTTTATATCCTGGAGCTCCAGCTTCCATGCTTGCCTGAGCCCAGTACTGGCTCTGAGCAGGGTAGGCAGGGGGTGGAAAGAAGTACCTCTCTGCTAAACAACCTCTCTGGCCTTGGCACCTCCTAAAGGCTTTCCAGCAGGTCTGTTCCCACAGCTTCTCCTCCACCCATATTCCCTCCAGACCCCTAGAGAGCTTTCAGCTGGGCTTGCCATGAGAGGTATGTTTGGGAAGCCAGGAAGCCCCCATTCTGTGGCAGTGGGTGGATAAGGAAGTGCTGTATGAAAGGTGCTTCAACCTGTGCCACCACAGCAGCACAGGCGCGAATATGGGCATGTGTGAAGCAGCATGTGTATCCTCGAGAGAAAGAGTCTCAGGTTGCCATGAGGGCCAGACCTCCATGAGTCTATGTGAGGATCTTAACACGTTTCTTGACCTTTCATCAGAAAGCGAGGCTGGGAGACAGAATGCTGGTATGAGCTGCTGTTCAGCATGGATGTATTTTAGGACTAGAGGGGTTTCTTCAGAAGGGCATGTGCGTGGTGAGCAGAAGGCCAGACATCTGTGCTGTTGAGCAGTGGGGTTCAGGAACTGTCGGCAGCTATGTACCATCAAAGACAGGCAACTTTGGGTGATGATGGGAAAAAAAGCAATATTGTTCTTTCTCCAATTCCTCTGGAAAATCGTGGCTGTAAAGAGAAAGGACTGAGGATGCTATCTCCCTAGGGGCCCCCAAGTTTATTGTGGTTCAAGTGCACGCTGTGATCAAAGGCATTGGTGGTGTGTCCCCTTGTTACCACCAGGGGGCACCATGCAGGTGGTTTTCCTTGGTGTTTGAATGGACACAGGCAACGTTCGAGGACTCCCTGGTACTCAACTCTGTACCCAGCACAGAAGAGGCAAAATGATGTGGAACACTGGCATCCTTCACTGAGGACAGTAACCTTCTGGATGATGTGGATTTGTAACAAAAATCCTATGTGTAGGCCCTTTACATGATGTGGAATGTTGTAAATAATGCAAGTGTTATTATTAATGACAAAACAGTGATGCAAGTGTGAATGACATTCATGGTTCTCTGTCACAACAAAATCTGTGACTACTAATTCATATATGAAATAACTAAAGAAAAATAAAAATATAAAATGGTTCAAATATATATCTAGGACTGTATGTCCTTCTATATTTCACAGACAGGTCATAAAAGTGAGGTATAATAGCCAGGAAGGACTCTATGAAGAAGGAAGAACAAAATTTTGTTGCATGTGTCAGGCAGAAAGAATTGGAAATATAGTGTCGGTGAGTTTTCCATCACTATAATAAAATGCCTGAGATAATTAACTTAAAAGAGAAAAGGTTTATTTTGGCTCACAATTTTGGAGGTTCCAGTTCAAGATTGATTGTCCTATTGTTTTTGGACCTCTAGCAAGACAGGAGCAAAACAAAACCTTTTCATCACAAGCCAGGGAACAAGAGAAAAAATCTGAAGGGACTTGGGCCACCCAGTGCACTTGAAGGATATGACTCCAATGACCTCAGGACCTCCCACGGGGCCCCACCTCCTAAAAACTCTACCATCTCCCAGTAGTGCCACCCTAGAATCAACCCTTTACCATTGCTGCCTTTGGAGGACATTCAGACCATAGCAGGAGAAGAAGAAGAAGACTTGAGGAGCCAGAAAAGTCTGAATGTTCCTCCCAGAGCCAAGGATGAGAACAAGGAGAATGTATTTGGAGCAGAAAGAAACTTTCTCACACTGTTACCCTTCAGAACCTCTAGCTCTTTTCAGCCTGCTGTAGGCGCCAGTCACCCCGCAATCTTGCAGCACTGGGGGTGACTTCAGGCCCTGCAAGTCTCCAGCTTTCCTTCTCCCTGAAGAAGCCCTATCTTCCCCTGCTCTGCCACCAGGTGCTCCCAGGGTTTGGGGACCTAGTTCCAGGTTCCAGGCTTCATTCACAAAGCTCTCCCAGGCTATCTTCCACACCCATCTCCCCCTCATTTGAGCATCTGCATGGGAACCCTGACCAAAGTGTGGATATTGGACTGGCACACGTTAGAAATGTAGTCTTGGGCCCCACTTCACACCATCTTGATCATATTTAATGGACTGTACCTGCTGCGTTTGAGCAAGATCCCTAGGGGATTCATGGACACAAAAATGTTGACAGCCCCAGCCTACCTTTAGGATCTGGAGGGTGTCATCTTAGTTTGGTCCCTCCAAAAGCAGACTCTGGACAAGCACTTGAACACAAGTGGTACTTGCACAAATGGAACTTGGATGGTCACCCCAGGAAACAGTCAATAGTGGGAAGGTACCACTTGGAAGAGAAGAAAACCCTAGAGGCAGGCTAACTGCCACTGTGAGTGCTGCTGAATCCCACTGGGGATTCTAGAACAGTCTCAGGCAAACTCTGGAGCCATGCTACCCAGGGGCCAGACAGCTGTGGTCCTTATACATTACGTTCCTCAGGGCTGTGGCTGAGGTGTGCCCACGGATCATTAATCCCTCAGCTCTTGCTGCATGGGAGGGTGGTGCAAAAGGAGCTCCATGTCCTTCCCTGGAGCCAGAGTGCAGGTGCCGGCAGCTGGGAGTCAGGCCACTGTTACTAAGGTAGGGAGGGCAAGGGGTCAACAAGCAAGAAATTGATTCTTCCACCATATTCCCAAATGGGAGGACAGATTAAGGATTCCTTCTCTCTAACCATGGTGGCAGCTGCCACTCACTGAGGACACAAGATGGGAATTTATTATCTCACTTATGTATGGCAGCATCTCATTTATGCCCTCAGCATTATTAGTCCTGTTGTACAGGAGAGGAAACTGAGGCAAAGGGACTTAAGGTCGCACAGCCAAGAACAGTCTAGTTCCACAGCCCATAATCTTTCCACCACATCCTGAGTTTCCATCCCTGTGGAAAACTCGAGCTACAAAGAACAATCCATACACCTACCCTATGCTTAGACCGGAGATGTGCTGCTCCGCGTGGAAAGCAGAGTTGATTCCAGCCTCATCTCCACCTAAAGGCTTACTGTGTGCTCTTGGGAAGCCACTTAACCTCTCTTACATTCAGTTTCAGTGACCATCACATCAGATCATAATACATTTGGCAACAGTGGCTTCAGCAGATGGAACTTAGGGGTTTGGGTTTTGCACATCACAGGGTCAGGGGTCTGGTATTGATTCAGCAGCATAACAAGTTGGGCCAGAATGTTTTCCCTCATGGTTATAAAATGGCTGCCCCAGTTCTATGTATCACATGTTTAGTCAGGCTGGGTAGGTCCAGCTGCCTTTGTCCCTTTTATCAAGAATGTAAAAGATTTCCCAGAGGCCCCTTCCCCAATTGCGGGGGGTGGGGTGAACTGAATCTTTATGATCTTACCTCAGTTTTACTTGCTCTCCCAACATGTAAGATCCCACTGTGTCAGTTCCAGTCCTCAGTTGCAGGCAAAGCCAGCAGTCCCACATTCCCAGTGTCCACCCTGGAGAAGTCCTCATGACCACTCCAGCCCTCCAGATCACTCCCTTCTCAGAAGACCCTCAGGACCTTGAGATCAACTCCTCCACCCATGACACCGGGCAGGTTCAGGCTGCAAATTCAACCAGCCTGGCTTCAAATCCCAGCTCCTCCATTCTGAGCTGTGTTTGTCTTTTCACTTCTCTACACCTGTTTCCTTTTTCAGCCCAAGGATGCCAGTCATGCTTGCGTCTGGGACCTACAAAGGCATAGCATGAAGTAACGTGTGCAAAGCGCTGGGCACTGCCTACATCTGGGAACCGTGCACAGTTACGGGCTCTCTCTTGCTACCATTGTTATCATTGCTGCTACCATTCTGTCTCTCCAAAGAGGAGTGAGACACTGCCTTCAACTCTTTCTGACCCAACCCTGCCCCCTGGTTTCCCAATTTGGAGAACAGAAGACCAAGCTGTAAGCTTCTTAACACCAGGCTGGCCACCTGGGGAGACCAACAAAGCCACCCACTAAATGCAAGCCAGTTGTGGGAGCAGCTGGAGGATTCTAGATGGCCCTGGACCTATTGCTGCCAAAGCCTGGATGGATTCAGGTTCACCTGCTTCATTCCCCCAGGAGAACTGACATCTACATTTATCCTAATGGTTTGGCAAACCGCACATGAAACCTTGTTCCCCACCCCTCACCTTAATAAAAGCATCCTGGAAACTGTGTAGGAGAATCACAGAAGATTGAAAACCCCCAGCCAATGACCAAACACCCACATGGTTTAAGTGTCCTAGAAGTCCTTTGAGGCAGGGAGACAGAGGGTCTGAAATGAATATGCATTCAACCTCTCCCTGAAGCCCCAACAGCTGGCATCCGACAGCTGGAACTGCTTAGAGCCTGAGAGAAGGTTTTTAATTCACTTCAGTAAGTGTTTCCTGAGCGCCCATCAGGAGCACAGCCCTCTGCTAGATGCTGCTCAGCAGGTGGAAGGAAGGAGAGGATGAGGACCCTGTCACCCCTCAGGGCTTCCCTCCTGCAGAGGAGAAAAGGTGTACATGCCAGGCAATTAGAGGACAATGGATTGAGACTTAGGACTGGAATTTAGAGCTTGTGAGGTTTTGGGAGTGCTGCGAGGCAGTGATTACTCAGAGTGTCTTCTAGGAGCTTCACTACACCGGGCTTGAAGTGGCTCCCTTCCTTCTCCCAGGAGAGCTGGGCACTAGGGCACTGCCCTTGGGGGATAAACAGACATGGATGGATGAGAGCAGCTGGCGATGGCATGCCAGTAAAGGGACAGCATAAGCAGAGACAAAAGGAAAGCGGAAAGGATGTGGTGAACTCACTCAGAAAGCAGCTGGGGACCAGCAGTCAGGGGCAGGTGGGACCCACATAAGGAAGGAATTCAACATGCAGCTACAGAAACTTGGCCACTTTAAGCACTTAGGAGCTTCCGAGGCTTTCTGAGTAGGAAAGTGACCACCTCACCATAGTGAGCACCATGTGTAGATGGCAAAGGCCTGTGACAGACCAGTGAAGGGCCTGAAGAAGGGCCAGTGGCATCAGAAATGGGGGCTAGAATTATGGACAGCTCCTTTGATTTCCCTTCCACGGTGGGCTGACTTGGTGTACCTGGCACAGCCCAGGCTGAGCTAGGCGCACACCTGGAAGAGGCTCCGCACCTGGCTCTGGGTGAGCCCTGTTGGTGCAGGTGAGGGGAGAGTGGCTCCCTCCAGGCCCCTGAAGCTGGTGAGGGGACTTAACACTGACATGGTCCTGACTGCTTAGAGGATTTTTTCCTACCTGAAAGACAAAGTCTCTGTACAGCGCAATCTACACAGTGTTGGTGAGGCTCCTAAGCCACCTGACCAGCACGCTAGAATCTGACATTCAGATTGGCAATAAATGCAAAGAAAGATAATGCGTCAGCCTCCCTCTCTTCTCCTCTCCTCTCCTCTCCTCTCCTCTCCTCTCCTCTCCTCTCCTCTCCTCTCCTCTCCTCTCCTCTCCTCTCCTCTCCTCTCATACACATATACACACACACCCAGAGTCATATTAATATTATTGTTTGTTCGTTTTGGGGGGTTTTGTTTTGTTTTGCTTTTGAGACAGGGTCTTTTCATTGTTCCTCCCTCTCTGGAGACCCTGGGTGTTCCATGTTGCTCCCATTCTCTGTCCAGCTCAGTCAGAAAACATTGGTTCCTCCTTTTGGGCTAGCAGAGTTCGATCTATGAGGCTGACTCTAGTGTGCCATTGTTTCCTTCCTGGGGACCAGGACACATCAGAAAAATAGAGTCACCCACTCTCCCTACCATATTGGACACAGCCTGTGACAGTCCAGAACTGGGCACCGACAGCTCTGCTGAGATGCTACATTTGAATCCCTGCTCATATGCAATTTGGCCTTTATCACACAGAGGCTTCAGGATTGACAAATTAAGGAAACCCATCGTAACGCAGAAGGGCTGGGGAGGACACCCATTCCTATTAGCATCCATATTAAGAGGTGTGTTGGGTGCAGTTTTATGACTTTGGAACAGACAATCCAACAGTGCTCCCAAGTTAATGTCCTGCCAAGCCTGCTTTAATGAACACGTACAAAGCATGTGTAATTAGCACACTGATGGAGTGACACTGAGTACTAGGAAGCCGTTGCAAACCCTGTTCTCTTAGCTAGCTGACATGTTCTTGAAGACAGTAGTTTGTCTACTCTACTGAGGTGGTGACCAAAAATTTTTACACCATTAATTTCACAAATGCCAACTTCTCTTGAAGTCCAAGTTATCTGCAACTCTCACTTGATGGGTTTGAAATTTACAAAGACTTCAACCAACTCTGTTAGTATTCAGCATCTAACGGATGTAAGGAACGTGCATTGGTCAAGGGACAGGGGATCAGAGACTCACCAGAAAGTCCCCCAATAGGTGTAAGACCATCTGTAACTTGTAACACCCCCAAGAGATTTATTGGGCACTGTCCTACACTGAGAGGTGAAAGAGTGGGCCAGATCCCACTGACATCCTTTGATGCTCTCCGATCTATGGAGCTTTGCCATTTGTTATATGCTTCAGCCTGCACCCTAGCTGGACATTCCTGGGACACTGCTAGTTCTTCTTAGGTCACTGAACAAGAGTCTTACCTATCTGGAATCCATCAGTTGATGGAGACAAATCCACTGCCGGACCACTGTTTGAGCTCCTCCTGTCTCCTGCCCCCAGAAGTTGGGATGACAGTATGTGCCATCTTCCTCTAGTTTTATTAAATGGTGTATCTGGGAGAACTTAATATTTTCTTTTAGGATAAACTGAGCTAATGCGATGTGCTTGTTTTAATTTGCAAGGTTAACTGATCTAATTATCTGTGGCGTTTAGTTAAATCCTTGTGCCTGGGCCGGCTGCAGGTGTGGGCTTTGAATCCTGCCAACAGGAAATCTCTTAAAACGAGCTGATCTAACACAGCGGGTCTGCCGGTATGAGGGATTTTCTAATAATGCATGAATTTATTAACAGCCAAAGATAAATAGAGAATGTATTTACATTAAACAAATTTCACAAAGAACTATCTGCTGCCTCCCAGGTCTCTGTCCTGGGGAGGGTGGGGGAAGGGTCCCTCCACTCCACACTGGTGGCTGTGTCATCCATGTTGAGTAGAGAGCCACACCACAGGCCCCATGAGGACACATGGAGTTACCCCTGCCATAGTTGCATGGAGAGCTGAGATGGGCTGGCAGGAGTTAAAGATGTGGAGCTTTAGTTGACTTCAGAAGAGCCTGAAGAACTGGAGGAGTTGCCCAACTCTCTAAAAGCTGGCATTGTCTTGCAAAGTTAACAAGCACCTCCCACAAAAGAAGAAACATAAAGGTACCATTGTCCTTGGGCTGGGAACACTGTTCCCTGGAATCTGAGTTTGAATGTGAGTGCTACACCTCCAGGTAGTATGTCCAGGGAAACTGACAAGAGGAGTAATCTTTCCCTTTAAAGCTAGTTGAATGGTGGGTGACATCCAGCATCCTTGGCAAATATGATGTGTGGCACATCAGCATGGCAAGTAGAAGTGACATGGGGCAGCTCACCACACACAGCTGGTACAAGAGGCTCCTGGCTTCCCAATGCCCTCCTTTCCCTAATCCACTAAGAACTTTCCCAATCTCCACGTAGGAGACCTTGTAAGGAACAGTCTGGGATACCAACACTGTTCAAAGGGAGTGGAATTGTAACTCTGGAGATGCCACATGAATTGAAATCCTGTTGCCCTGCATTGTTTGAAGTGTGGATCAGGCCAAGCAACCAAATCCACATTTGAAATGCTTTTCCTACTCCCTGAGGCACAGATGCCCCGACAGCCAAGTGGTTCAGTACTGACCTGATTGCAGGCAGCGTGGAGCTCTCCTCTTCCACATGAACGATCCTGGATGAAAATACACTTGCAAAAAGCACATACAGAATATCCACACGCATGCAAAGTGTGTATGCACATGCAGATGCAGCTATTTGCATGTGTACACCTATCACTCAAAATACACAGTAAGGTATGCAGTGTATTTCTCTACACAAAGGCACACGCACAATTCTGATGAATGGACACACCTAAACACACATAGGAGGGAATGCACTCACAAATGCCCTGCACACCCACATGTGGACATGCAGACACAGGTGTGTGCACACTCTTCCTCAGGCTCAGCTGGAATTGAAAGAGAATGTAGCTCTACAGGGACAGCTGAAGATAAACTCCCGATTTCTGATTTCCAGAGCAGTTTGGACAAGGTCCTCTGAAATGCATTAAAATGCTAATCACAGCATCTGTCTGAACCCTGGCAGCTGTGTGACTTGGGGGGGAAATCGAAGCAGAATGGATTCTGAAGCCTGGAGCTCCTCCTTGACTCTCCTTCCCTCTCACTCTCCTTTGTTTCCCCCCAACCCCCCTGCTCCCTCACAGGCTCCACTGACATGTCCTGGCCTTGCTGTCCCCAGCCCAGTCCCCAGTGGCCTTATACTATACCTGACTGGCAATCCCAAGCACAAGGCTCTCTGGTGCTAACGAACAAAGCTGCCACCCTTCTTGCTCAGCCCAGAGTTCCTGTCCCCCCACAGGGCGTAAATGGCCTCCTACCCCTGTGTTCCCTGCCCTAGACCTTCCAAGCCCTGCAGACCCCAGATGCCTTTTTCCCAGGTAAGAGCAGAGAAAGTGCCAAAGATGCCTAACCCTGGGGAAAGATGCCCTGATACAGACTGTCAGACACTGTAGAGCCCTATCAGAGAAGGATTTATCCAGGGAAGTTTGCCTTCCTCCCTGCCCGCCAGCCTGTCTGCCTGCCTGCCTTCCTTCCCTCTTTCCTTTCTTCTGTCCTATCTTTCTTTTTCTTTCTCTCTCTCTCTTTCTTTCTTGCTTTCTTGCTTTATCTCTTTCTTTCCTCTTTTTCCCTTTCTCTCTGTCTCCCTCTCTCTGTCTCTCCCTCTTTCTTTCTTTTTCTCTTGTCTTCCTCTTCCTGTAATGGAAATTGAACCTTGAGCCCTCACACTAGTTACATCCCCAGCTCCCTTTTTAAAAACTTGATTTTGAGATGAGATCTTGCTAAGTTACCTGAGGTGGACTCAAACCTGTATTCCTGCCTCAGCCTCTCAGAGCGCTAAGATGACAGGTACATGCCATCACACCTGGCCAGAGGAGCTTTCTGATGCCCCCGGATGACACTGAATATGAGCAAGAGAGTGAGGTTAGATGGGAGCCCATGTCTCTACCTTTCTGCTGACAGACACCTTTCCCTGACTTTGTGCCAGCCACAGGGGACACCTGAGCCTTGTGTCAGGCCTTCGGCCACCCATCTTTTGACTGCTAGCCCAGCTTCTCTCCACGACTCCCTGCTGACAGCAGGATGAAGGAAGGCATACGCTCCTGATGGCCCCTGAGGCACAGGTAGCTCCACACTCATGCTGTCTTCCATCAGCTTCCTTGCCTGCCCTTCTTCAGTATCCCATGCCATGTTTTGCCAGACCAGGGTTTGGTTAGTGTTCCAAACTCGACTCAGCATCTCCTTGCAGAAAGCCTTCCCCCACATGGAAAAGAGTGGGTAGGATGCCCCTTCCCATATTCGGGAGTGTCCTGTGCCTATCAAAGTATGCCAGGGGTTAGCATGACTTCTCTGCCTGTCCCTTCCCTGAAATGTGTGCTATCTAAGGGCAGGGCCCTCACCACCCCATGGACTCAGTGTTGGCATCCTTGTGCCCATTAAGCTCTCAGTAGCTGTGACTTTTGGAATATGTGAGTGGGCAGGTGAGATCCGGAAACTTGGGACCATATATGCTTTGTGGGGGGCCCTGAGTGGACACCCTAGAAGTAGACCTGGGACAGGATCTATTCAGATTTGTGTCAGGGCCTCATACCAGGCTCCCTGTGCCCACATTCCCCATCCCATAAGATCAAAGCTCCCAGCACACCACAGTTCCATTTTTCCTCTTAAGCATCAAACTCTCATTTCACTAAACACCATCTGGAGACTCCTGGCTTCAGCCCCTCACTTCTCCCAAACTCTTATTAATGTGATGGGTGTTTATTCCTGCTTCTTCTTCCTCCACTTCCTCCAGAGCATCTCAGCCCTGTGGCCTGCAAGACATTCGTCTTATCTTTGGGGAGCTCAGCTCTGTTGGGGAGGGTAGCATCTCAGGCTTGGCTTTAAGTAGTTGACAGTGACAAAGAGCAGGCAGAAAAAGCAGGAGTGAGCCTAGTCCCAGGAAGCCTGGAGACAAGATGGCAGAGGCAAGCTGAGGAAGGAATTTGGTTAAACGTGGTCCACACAGGCCTTCTATTCTGGTACTCTGATGTTTCCAGAGCTCTTGTGGCTCCCTGGTGCTACCAAACAAATCTCGCATTCCTAACTCCAGCCCCGGGGACCCCCATCCCTCCGCTGCAAGCATACTGTGCTGCTCTTCTTCCACGCCCATTCCATTGCCCTCCTCTGAAGGTCCCCCAACCTTGATTCTTGCTTGGCTTTGAAGGAGAAGCTCACACCTGTCTCCGCCACACAGCCTTTCCTAGCTGCTCCACCCTCACCAACTTCCTCCCACAGCACTTACTGCGTGAAACACCTCCTTTTGCTCAGAGCTCTAACCCATGTTAAATTCTGTTCCTTACAATGAACTTTATTTCCCTAAACAGACATGACACTCCCCAGATGGTATGCATAGCACCAGCCCACATCTGAAACCAGTCTTCTATCCTGAAGCAAAGAGGATCGGCAGCAGTGACTCCAGTGAAACAAGCCCCAGCCCCTCAAGGGTGCCCTGTTGCCATCGAAGGGCTCATATGCAGGGCCCTCCCCCAGGGCCCACATGGACAGCCGCCCATTCCGGTCACCAGCCATGGCCCAGGCTGGCACTCAGAGGCCAGCTCACTCTCCCTGGTAGAGCATTAAGCTAATGTGTGTTATGTCTCATTAGTGGCCTTCTGTTTGTGCCAGGGCCAGGCAATTTGATGGGTAGTTGATTGGATATTCTGTTTATTTATGGCAGGGAAAGCATTCTTTATTGAGGACTGGGCAGCACATTTCTGTCCCTGTGGCACTAAGATCCTTTGGCAATCAAGTAATTATAAATTGAGACTAAATAAATAATATACAATAAGCAATAAAGATTGCACGCCTCCACGTCAAGAGCTCTCCTCAAGCAGACCATGGCATCTCCCACAGCCTGGCCTAGAGACCCAACAGAGCCCCACCCTGAGAAGTGCCAGGCCTCCCGAACTCATGGCCAGCTCCATCCCTGAGCAGGCTTAGCTGCTTTCCATGGGCCTCAGTTATGAAAATGCCACACATGTTCATGGAAAACCTTTAATTTTCTGATGCTTCTGATCCTAATACAACCTAAAGAAGGGCAGGCAGGTGTCTGTATATTCCACTGATCAAGGAAGAAGCATGGTGAAGCCTGTGCCAGACTAGAGACCTGCTGCATACAGTACCAGGCATGGCAGTGTCCTAAAGGACCCGGAGGGCCTGAGCAGATCCCTTGCAGACCTGTCTGCCCAGCCCCTGTTCAGTAGAAGTTACCCCAGTACTTGATAGCTTCATGTGGGGCTTCTCACCCAGCTTCCTGTGGGCAGTGTTGCCGGAGTAGGGAGGGATGAGGTGAGAAGTCTTGGAGATGACACTATAGACCCAGCCATGTGGTAACCAGTCAGGCAGCCTACAAATGGGGCTTCTGCACTCTTCCTGGTCTGGGTGCCAGGAGTTCAAAGACTCAAAGGACTACTAGTCTCAGCTAGTCTGCCTGTAAAACCCACCCTCATGCCCAAAGTAGTGGAGGAGACACAGCCCAGGCTCATTCCAGATAGTCCTGAGTCATGGGACAAACTCCAACAAGGCTCAGGTGTCTCCTGGAGGACCCAGTGTAATCCAAGTACCCCTGCCAGTGGACTGGAAAGGGCTGCCTGAGCATTCTGCGGTCAGAACAGCAAGCGTGGTCTGGACAGGGCTAGATGTCCTCAAGGGCCTCAAGCTGGAAGGCTGCAGGCAGTGAAAGCTCCTACCACAGACACCAGTGTGTGGAGTTTGGTTGTACAAATGCAGTCTGCCCCTCAGGCAACCCTGGCCCCGCCCCAGCCACACCCTTCTCCCTCTCTTACCCTTTTCTGCTTTTCCTCTTCTTCCTCACAAAAACTAATCATCCCTCTCACTAGTCTGCACCCCCCATGCTTTCCAGAGGTTTATGCATGAAACTAATTATGCACCGCTAATTTGGAAGCTAGCAGCTTTTCCAGTTAACATTCATTTGATTTGGGTTGTTCTGCTGAGTGGCATTTCTGTAAATATGCCATGGGGCTAGAGGCCTATCAGGGAGGCTTACCCAAGTTATGGGTCAGGAGGAGGGACCTGAGGGTCTGGGCATGGCAGGCATGGTGTGCTGGCTCTGCACGGGGGAGGGGGCAAGAGGGCACCATTCCCATAAACCAGGGGAGGCCTCATTAGCAGCTCTGGTTGGCTGTACTGGGAGGTAGGAATCTGACTGTAAAATGTCATACTAGATTGGGCTGTTGGGGGTGGGGATACAGGTTGGAAAACTGTCCACAAAGGTAAAGAAGTGCTAGGTTTGTGGGGAGCTCTAAATGGACCTGTGCACTGAAGGGCAGGGGAGAGCTCTAGAAGAGAGAAGAGGTCCTTGCCTGGCAAACTCTCTCTAGGAAAATATCCAGGGCCCAAAGTCCATCATGATCCTGCAGTACTGGAGGAAGTTAAGGGGACAGACGAGGACCACTTGGTCCAAATCTGAAAACTATTTCCTCTCCATTTCTACCTCTGAGTCCTTTTCCGGACCTTAGGGAGATCATTTAATCTTGCCAGGTCTCTGGCATTCTCTTCAGAAAAATGGGAGGAATCATTTTTCCAAGTTCATGGGGATGTTTCTACAGAAGCCCCATGAAAGAAAAAGCTTAAAAGTTCTTTGTGAATGATTCAACATGGTCCCCAGTGTATCTGCACCTCTTGGCACCAGCAAAAGCTTTTCTATCCTGACTACTGTACTCAGGGTCTAGCGTCCAGGTCATGTGATCTGCTCACTCCCACAAAGCCCTGCACAGAAGTGCTCACACTTGGATTGATGCTCTGTGGTCACTATGTTGAAATTTTTAATCACTTTTGAACTAGTAGCTCTGGCATTTTCAACTTGCACCTGCAAATTACATCATCCAGGCTGTCAGAACCAGAGTCTCACATGAACCCTGTCTCAAGAGGAAGTTCTCTAGGGACTCCTGTGGGTTCTTATGACTCCTGGAAAGGGCTGGTTCTTCTCCACTGTGCCCCAGGGTGTGGGCTGAACCAGTGCTCAACAGAGAACTTAGGCATTTCAATTGGTTCTTACTCACTGCACATCTCACATTGTCTGAGATAAGTAAAATCAGGTCTGTCTATCTAGCACACTGCCCTGTTTTCTTCTACTTAATAGATCTGGAAACATCTCCCTCACATTCTCACTCTGCTTTCCTTGCAAACATAGGGCTCCTGCTTCTCTCCAGTGTGGAAGCATGGATATCAGTGCTAGGTGCAAAATCACACAGTGGGCAAGTATTGACTCCAATCTCTGGTGACCAGCAGTCGGCCCAGCCTAATCGATAGGAGATCTGGGGCATGTCCAGAGGGGAGAGATTAGCAAAGAAGTCAGAATAGGCCCAAAGATGGCCTGTTGGACAGGAAGGCCTCCTGCCTGGAGGAGCAAAGGTAAAGTCTATGAGAAGGGACCAGAGATGGTGCCACCAGGAGCTAGTAGTAGGAACCTCAGCTTGCTGTCTAAAGGGAAGCTGGGCAGACTTCTCTGGAGTTCACTGAACATTCCAAGAAATCAGCAAGTTTCATCTTTTCCCTGCCTAAGGCTTCCAGGTAGTGCCAGAGCAGTCTTCCTGGGACACATGTAACAAAGTGTATTTAGGAGCAACCCTAGATCGTTCTTCCCCTGCTGGGCTAGTGGGTTGCTTCAGGCAATCAGCAGAGCCTCCTCACTAACCCTGCTCTACTGCCCATTTGCTATGGCTCAAACATCAATCCCTTATTGTCCTTGGGCCACATTTGCCTCACAGGAACTCACCCTTCCTGTGACCCCTGAACCATGCCTTGTATTTCTGAGGACTTTCACCAATAGTCAATATACCAGGTTCTAATTCTAGAGCAACTCTGTGGCTTTGGAGCCATCCCTTACTTGCACTGGCCTTCATTTCCTCACCTGCAGAAGCTGCATGACGATGCCTTCCTACGAAGGCTGTCAGAGGAACAGGTGATGATAGCCACTCAGCAAGCAGAAGCTACTGCTGTGGCTCAGTGACCACTGACCATTCGGCTGTATGACCATATCACCCCACCGATGGCTTGGGCTCCTTGTCATGCTGCTCTTCCTCTCACCTGCACTAAAATCCTCCTATCCTTGGCAGCAAGTCCTAAGGCTGCCTCTTACAAACGTGCCTGATAAGCTCCTGCTGGACTGCAAGCAAATCCGCCTCCACATCTATAGGTAGCCAGTTGCTTCTGTGCAGTGGCCCCTGCCCTACAAGCTAATTTTCTTCTCCCAAGCCCCTCACTCCCCAGGTCCCCTGTAGATAACTGGGGAAGAGCCATTGAATGAATGCACACACTGCATGCCTTAGTCTTGGTCTTCCACACACAGAATGTGTCATATTAAATGGCATTTGTTGTTGGCTTTTCCTCACCCCATGGTACCTGAGTGTCATTTTCCAGCAAACTTGCTCCTTTCCACAGCAAACCTTGGGAGACCCATCTCCCACTTGAATCAACCCACAGCTGTTTCTTGATGTTACTTGATACCAATGCAAGTTTCTGATAGTTTCCAACACTGGCTGAGAGGCAAGGCTCATGCTGAGCCATATTGACCAGCCGTCTGTGGTAACCAATGCTGAGTAATGGTTCAAATGGTAACCAGCATTAGCAAATAGTTCCTGTGATAATTGCAGCCTAATTTGTGTGTGTGCACATGAATTAGCATGCATCTGTATGCCATTAGCACTCTGAATTATCTCCTGAGCAGCAGCGCTTGCCTCAGGCCCTGTGGACAAAGCCAACAGCCAGACATATCTAGAGCTTGATTTCTTCTAAGAACAAAGGACAGAAAATGGAGCTTTTAGGAAAGGAAAGAATCAGCTACTAGCTTGCTTTGTGGACTTCTCCATAAGCTGAATCTCTGTCCCATCCCAAGGCACAAAGGTAGAGAAAGCTGCAAAAATCCCCTAAGTCCTCAACTAGGCCCTCAGAGGTTTCTGAGGAAGAAAAAAGGCAGATCTGAATCCCCTCTCTGAACAGAGCTACACTGCTAGCTGGACAATAGAGACTCACATGTTTTATTCTAAATGTGGCCTGGGGAGTTTTACTCACTAAACTGATGCGAACTAAAAGATCATCTCCTGACTTGAGTGTTCACATGCCAGACTTCCTGAGAACATAAACCCTTTGCATTAAGATCTCTATTAAGATCCACTTGTGTTCAGACATGGAAAGCTCTGGAGAGTGGTGAGAACTCTAAGAAACTTCCATAAAAAACCACCACATCAGGTTGATCCTATCTACTCCATTGATCTTAGCCAATACTTCCAAACCATATTCAGAATTTGAACTGTGAAGTTTTTATGCAAAGGACCTGGAAGTTGCTAGTCTATCTTCCCTCTGATTTTCTGAAAAGTTTTTTTCTAAAACCATGCCATTCAAACTTTGTCTTTCACAGACATATGTATTTAAAAGATTATGTCAGCCCAGGACAGTATTCCTAATTGGTGCAGTATTAGAGATGGAAAGTGTCCAAAGGTGACCAGGACTGACAAGTATACCAGCTATGAGCAAGGAAAACATGCACAAATACTAAGGTCCTACCAGTTCCCACAGGGCTGAGCACAACCTACCCAAGGTCAAGGTCAAGACAGCAGAGCAGCTGAAGATACTTTGCAAACTGGGCTCTGAGACCAAGGTCACATAGCCCACAGTGCAGACTGGGGCTCACATGTGGCATCAACTCCTGTCCAGTCCTCAAGCTCCTACTGCCAGGACATCATGTCTATGAATTCTAGAGATGACTGTGAACATGACAACACTAGGTCTCTATACAGAAAATAGACAAAAAGGCACAGGGTCTTATTGAAACAAAGATATAAAGAATCCAATTGCCTGACTGGAAGCTCAAGAGCTCTAAGGATAGAGCTTTTGTATAGAGGATGGGAAGGTTGGTTATATATTCTGTTAGCTTTGGGAGAGGATGCAGAGCATCTTAGCTTTAGAGAGGAAACCAAGTCTAAATACAGAACCAGTGCCAAGGTAGCACACTAAGACCAGAGGGAGTGATGTGAAACCTAAAGCAGCCATCCAGCAAAGAATCCAAAACCATTAAGTACAAGCACACACTTCAAAACCCTACGGTATGGACCTATGACCTTGAAAATTCATTACAAGGCAGAAAGTCCAGGCAAAGGAGGTTGAATAGGAAGTGTCCCAAGGTTCTGTCTTAAGGAATGAACCTGCATGCAATGTCAGACTTGCAAAGAGCAGCAGGTTCTCCAACCAAGAGTAGCTTTGCAAGAAATGAAGGTTCTCTCTGAGCAGAGCCAAGTTCTGCAGATAGCAACAAGCTTTGTGGGTACTGATGAGCTCAGCCTACAAAGGCAGCATCTGCAAAAGACAATGGATTCTACAAACAGTAACTGGCTCTGAAACCAGTGAAGAACTTTGCAAGCAGAGTGCCTCTGCAAACAATAGGCTCCACAAACTGCTATGAGTTCTGCAAACCTTAATGAGTTCTGTAACCAATATCAGGCTTTGCAAACTCCAAGCAACTTTACAAGTGGCAGCAAGCTTAGCAGATAGTGATGAACCCTGCATGTGATGCCCTGTTCTGCGAACAACAGACTCTACAAACACCATGAATTCCAAAGCCAGTGATGAGCCCTTCAAGAAACAGCTGGCTCTGCAAACAGCGATAGGCTCTCCAAATGTCAGCCAGCAGGGATGAGCTCTGCAAGTAATCACAGAGGTAATGCAAAATAAAACAAGGCCTCTTATGTCCTAGTACCCCAAATAGGTTAGATAAACCCTTGTGCATGGAATTGATGGAATTCCTAGCCACTCAGTGTTGCTTCAACGTAAGATCATAAGTGAGAGTAGGGTCCTCTCTTCCAAAACATTTAAATGAGATGGTTAGTCTCCTCCATGGAGAAAACTCTACTAGTGATGCATCACAGTTAGGGAAAAGAAACTCTCAAAGGCAAGGGTTTCAATGTGCTTGGAAAGCTCAAAGGTGCCTTCAGGGATGGGTGTGGAGGTGACTGAATCAGTACTTAGACAGTTACATCTGTAGGGAAGAAGCCCTAATGGAAAAATGCTGCCTAGTGATCTGGCAGCCCGGAACAACTGCATAGGAAGCAACCACCCCCATTCCATGACCTTAGTGGCCCAGAATATCCTGCTGTCTAGCCTGTCTTTGGTGTCTGGTCCCATCATCAGAGCTTACACTGTTGGAGTTCAATCATAACCCTCATTAAAATGAAGTCACCACCCATCCGCCCACTCTCCCCACACCCTCAGCCTGACACCTCGGTGTGAATCAGCTCCTCATATCCTCTCCCTGGTGATAGACATGGAAGAACAGCATTTGAAGGTGTGTGGGAGCCAGGTTGCTCCTAAATCCTTGTAGCATCAGATATTATACCAGTGAGGGCTGGAAAAGAGTGGGCAGGGGTGAGAGCCAAGAAGACAACTTATGGGTCAAGCTTCAAAGTTGTAGTTCACCATCGTGCCAGGCCAGAGCCTCCTGGGAAAGTTGGGATCAGAGGATGGAACAAGCCAACGGGTGTCTAGCAGGCGAAAATGAGAGGAGGAGGGGCTGGGGCTGGTTTTGAGCTGTGGGATGTGAGGTCTGCTCCCAGGCCAATCTCCCAGACCTTGTCAATAGCAGGAAGCCTTGCTTGGTTAATTAATGAGTTATTCAGACTGACCTTTGATCTCCGAAGCAAATCAAAAGCTTTGTATGGCTCCTATTAACTCCCTGGATTTGTTCAGCAGCTGCCTGGGTAGTGGATTGGTAGAAGGCTCCTTCCCCTTTTACCCTCCAAACTGGACACATGCCAAGGGCCCCGGGGGGAACTCTCATTTTTGGGTCTCCAGGTGTGAGGACCCCAGAGAGAGCTGAATGAGAGTCCAAGGGGGTTTCAGGAGAAGTAAGTGTGTCTTCTAAAGACCATTCAGGGTAGAAGGAAGTCCTGCTTCATTCCCCCATGGCCCAGGATGCAGGAAGGGCCTGCTGTGTGCTGTCTGGAAGAGGTAGCACCAGGCAGGCTCTGGAAGGAATGAAAGCCACATGAAACCTCCTCATCCCAAAACGAAAGCTGGAGACTCAGAAGCCTTCCTATACTCCAGGAGACATTCAGCTTCTGTGACCACCCAGGTCCTTCCGGTTCACTGTGCCTCTTTGGGATGGGACACACTCAGAAGCTCCTCTAGGAGATACCACCTGCGCGGATGCTTCCTATAGGGGCCAGGCTGAAGGAAAAGTGAGCCCAGCCCTCAGGAACTTCCCAACTAGTAGAGAGATAGACACCAAAGGAAGGAGGCTGGTGACCTCAAGGTGGAGAATCTTCTCAGCTCAGTGGAACTGGGAGGCCTCTCTACATAGCACTGGGGAGCATTTTTGACCCTAACCTGGGCCTATGCCAGCTTTGAGCTATGACCAGGCATTCTCTGCAACAGAACCTCATGCTGAGCCAAAAATGCCCTGCCTATGACCTGAAATCATGTACCCTACGAATCTGCTTCTGCAGGGATCTGCCACCATCCACCAGCTGCCATATCCATGGCCCTGATCCCGCTGAACCAAGGCTCAGGTCTTTCTGTACAGGTTCCTCAACTAAAGGCTGCATTAGTGCAGGGCTCATCAGGCGTTGTTGAGGAGCCCCTGAGCATATTCCTTCCTGCCCTCCCACAACGCAGGCCTGGGGACTACCTCCCTTCTGCTCTGGGCTATTCTTTCCCAGGAAGGAGAGGTAATACTGAAAGCAGTGGGTATGAAGGAGAACAGGAGAGAGAAGAGGGAAAAAAATAAATAAAAGGGAAATTTTCACTCATTAGCATGCTGTGAATACCTTTAATCCTAAGCCTTAAGAAAAAGGAAAATTGTGCTTGGGTATAGGATGTTCCATATCTCACCAGGTATGGCTCATCCTTGGGAAAATGTGAGCAGATAGACTGAAAAATTCTCCATCTCCCATCCCATCCACTCCTCCCACCTCTCAGTGTGTTAAATCTATAAAACTAAATGAAAGCCGCTGCTGTTTTAAGGAAATAAAAGGCTCTCATATTCAAAAGCCCAGAGATTTTGAGTGGAAGAGAGAAATATATATAAATGTGGATTTTTTTCCCCCAAAGTGCCACTTAGCAATGTAAATGCTGGGCATCTCTGTGAGGCAATGTTTTCACCAAGGGCTGGGACAGGACCTTGCAGTGCTGACTCCAGAGGATGGGGCCTGTGTCCTCATGTTGCAGGTTGCAGCCGCTGGCCACATCAAGGAGGGGGCTGTTAGCCAAGCAAGGGCTGCGCTTCTCATTAGGGGCTTAGCACATCCAGAGGCACTTTCCTGAGCCTGGTAAAGTGGAAACAATGTGTTTAGCTGACTCCTTAATTCCCAAGGTTAACCACGTAATTTCAAAAAAATATCTTTTAGTGTCTTAACAGCCCCCAATGGAGAGAGTTAATTAAACAAAGCATGATGTTGAGAGTAAAGTATCCTTTGCAGGCTGACTCTATTTCTTTTTCCTAATGCCTGACAGTTCTTTCCATATTGATGGATGTCCATGATACAGCCATCATTTATATCAATGTATTTTGCAGAATGTCTCTCTTATTACTGGGGTATGAACAAAGCTGTGGGGGAGTACAGGGAAGATTAAGCCACATGCCCACCTCCACAGAGCTGGCAGCAAGTAGGTTCAGAAGTTGTATAAATGATACTGAGGGACACAGGGTGCTAACTGTTCTAACATAGGTGCTAATAGGTCAGGAAGGAGATCAACAAAGGTTGGCTGGTTCTTGTCTTTTTTTTTTTTTTAAACTGGGAATCAAACTCAGGACCTTGCATTTGTCAGGCAGGAACTTGTGCTGCTAAGCTATATACCCAGCCCAGCTGGTCCTTGTCTAACCAAGACTGGATCACCAGAGGAGCCTGGTGATTTGATTCCAATCATTTGAATGGGGGGTGAGCTTTACCAGGCTGCCAGATCTCCTCCATAGAACAGAGCCCACTTGCTAATGGGCATAGAACCTGGAAAATGTTCAGTGTCGAAATGCATCCTGGGTATTTCCCAGCATCCTTCAGAACAAGGAGAAACTACATTCCACCTGTTGAAATGCAAAGGAGCTTGATTTGCTTTTCTCCTTTGCTTTTCTGCTTCCCAGTGGACAAATCTCTGCAAAGCCATTTCAGTTCTTTTTTGCCTGAATTGCAAATTCCCTCTTCCAAATGTGATGGGTTTGTCTGGAGGCAAGTTTTTTGGCTAGAAGGACAGACGTGCAGAAAGGAATGCCTGGCAGAAGCAGGGAGGAGGCCAGCCTGGCTCATTAGAGAGCTGCCTTCCAAGGGCAAAGTGACCACAGCCAGGCAAGGTCCAAGGGTGGCCTGAGTGCCTACATTTTGGCTAGGTGTGATGAGTGGGAAAGAAGAGAAACCAGCCAGTAACTTTGAGGAGGAGGAGTTCATGATTCCTGCTGGGGAAATAAGCTGTCTGTCAGAATTCCTTACTTATCACCAGGAGAAAAGACAGAGCACAAGCTGGTGCATGCGCGCACGTGTGTGTGTGTGTGTGTGTGTGTGTGTGTGTGCGCGCGCGTGCGCCCGTGCACGTGTGTGTGTGCGCGCGCGCGCGCGCACGTGTGTTCTCTCTCTCTCTCTCTCTCTCTCCCTTCCTCTCTCTCGCTCGCTCTCTCCTTGTCTTTTGCAGTACTGGAGATTGATTCCAGTGCCTTCTCACTGAGCTATGTCCTTAGCCTCGTTTTTTATTGTTTATTCTGTGACAGGCTCTTGCTCAGGTGCCAAGCTGAGCTCAAGCTTGCAGTCTTCCTGCTTCAGCCTTCCAGCATGCCACTATACTTCCTGATTGTCTCTCCTTAGAATTACCCCTGTACATAGGCTGACATCCTGAGGCCCTTCCTGCCACCCACACCTTTCCCTCAGCTGATGTTCACTGCTCCCAACCCCCAGCAGGTCAGCCTTGCTGCTATTTGCCCCATAGACCAGTCTCTCGCCATTATCCTGGGATTCCTGTCCCCTGCAATGACCTTTCTCCCTTGAAGCCACTCTCAGTTCATATGTCAACACCTTAGCTAAGCCCTTTCTCTCAAGCTGCTCGGCCCTAGAGTACGGATGGTGCTCTCCAGCCCATGAGAAGAGTTGTGGCTTGGACCAGCTCTCCAGGGTGGGACACAATCCTCAATGGAGACATGATTTCAACCAGAAATCCCTCCCTGGGAAACTGTAGGAGAGGGGGCCCTGAGGACTGACCCAGGTATTTGCAGAGTGTGCATGAGTATCAGCATTGGGCTCATGGTTAGGGAAACTCAGACATACAAACCATCTTCTCTGAGCTGCCTGACAGTTGGCATTCACCTGTCCATTTTGGCAGTGGCCACAGCACTTGGAATAACATGGAACGTTCTGTAAAAAGAGGGGAGGGCCTTTGTAAGCTGAGAATGGGCTTCTGGGAGTGGTGGCAAATACATGAGATCATGGAAGCGATACTACTTCTACAGGCAGAGAAAAGGAAGGGCATTCCAGGTGAAGAAAACAGCCAGAGCAAAGGCCACATAGCCAAATATGTTCAGAGACTAGAGCACAGTTAGAGGGGTGACTGGGATCAACACCTCCATGTGAGACCCAGGAATGGCATGGAAGGCAGAGCAATATTTTTCCACCTGCTGGAGGAGATTTTGGCACTGAGTAATGACGTAACTGCCCAGTGTTTCATACTCCCTTGGACTATGAGGAGTAAAAGGGCGTATGAGTTAGCAAAGACCTGGTTCGGGTTATGTTGAGGTCTCAGATTGAAACATGGCTGCTTGGAGGCAAAGGAGTTGAATTCTGAGGTTGAGAGAAAGGAGACGTTGGTGGTAATGACTTAAGCCTATGTAGGAAATAAGAAACCTATTTAGCAAATACTATAGAAGGTCTTCTGACTGTGAGCAAGAGGACAACTCCTTGAAAATTTTCTACAGACTGGGTGTAAACAGTGGGGCAGAGGCTTCTGTGGCAGGAATCATCCTGTGAGCTACAGCAGAGATCCTACCCCAGCCAGGCTGCTCTGCTACCCACAGAATGCACATGGTGACAGTGTTAGCTCATTAGCTCAGCTCGTATTGTTAGCCCCTGCCCAAGGTAAGGGGTGAAGTCTGGTGGCCCAGAGAAGGAGAAACTGCTCAAGAGCCTGGGGTGGGCCTCTGGGTTCCTCTCTCTCTCAGGGTCCTGTGAGCTTGGCCACCGATAGCTGAGCACTGGAGTTGTCAGGCACTGTCCATCTGCATGGAGGTGATAGCTGTGGCTTCGGGATGTGAGGGGACTATGGCATAGTGGGTTGAAGTTCCACCCACAGCACCTGGCACATGCTGGCCATTTAATCTCCCATGGCTATCATTACTTCTGCTGCTATTATTACTATTATTATATTACCAATCACAGTGTAAAGTGGCATGGCCACCTTCACTGACTGACAGCAAGTGATCAGAGTTGCTTTGTTTTGAAGTTCTCACTCCTCATCCCACAATTCCTGCCTCCTGGCCTCTGGGCAGATAGCACATGCTGGCCCAGAGAAGGTCCCCAGGAGGCTGGGCAGAGCCCTGCCCACATGCAAAGGGGCTCAGACACAAAAGGCAGGCCGGCAATAAATGCCGAAAACTCCCACCCTGGACTCACCTCTAGGTTTGCTTGGTGGGGAAAGGACCTCTGCAGGCCCAGCAGATTGAGGACAGGAGAAACTCAGTCTATCACAGTCCCTGCTTAGTGGACAACTGGGGTTTGAGGGAGGAGTGGGTGTTTCGATGGACCAAGCCAGGAGCAGAGCTTCTTGGGCTGCTCTGAGCTGTCTCACTTCATGTCTGATGGCTCCTCAGGGCATGCTGACTGGGCACTAAGTACAGTTGTCCTCCCTGAGACCCCTGTCAGGAGCCACTGAGCTGTGAACACATTCTCCAACATGGCTCAGCGAAGATTCCAGTGAGGGTCCTATGGGTGAGACAGCAAAGCAGGAGTGTTGGGCACACACGCACACGCAGGCATATAGACGCCATTCACATGCACACACACACAGTACATGCACACAGATGCACATGTACGCATGCCTATACCTGCACACTACCTGCATATGCACACTGGCCTACACTCACAGATGCATACAGATGTGCATACAGTCACACAGAGAAACACACGTGCTCACACAGGCACATGCACACACACACCAAATGTACACATGCACAGGGTCATGCACTACACACACAGATATACATCACACACACACACATACACTTGCACTCATGGAAACACACAGCCCACACCACACCCCAACTTCCTTTATTCAGCCTACATTCCTGGACCACATCAAGTCCACATCTATCCCCCCTCCCCAAGAATCACAAAGACCCATCCCACTGAGATTTCCTTAGTGCTCCCTTCCTCCCAAGAGGCTGCTACCTGCCCACGAAGCCTTTCTACTGCTGATTACTCCCTTCCAGACCTTGGCACTCGGGGGTCCCTGCAGCAGTTGTCCCATGGGTGCTCATACCCTCTTGTGCTGCTCTGGGTAGACAAAGCCTCCTGTAGCCATTGTCTCATCCTCTGCAGCGAGTGTGACTGGCTGAGCCACAGGTGAAGGCTGGAGCCTTCCTAGCACAGCCCTCTGACCCATCCCCTCTAAAGCCTGGGTTCAGGGTAGTGACTGAGCACCGTCTTGTCCCTTGCTGGGAGCAGTGACTGAGTGGAGGAGGCCCTGAAGGCCCAGGGTCGTGATGCCATGTGCCGGAAGGGAAGGCACTTGGGGAGCCCTAGTGCCTCGTGAGCCGGCGAGGTGAGGCGGGTGCCACCAGGTCAGCTCTGAGGCCAGCAAGGCTGTGCTGCTAGGAGGCTCCAGCAGGGGGATGGGAGGGCAACATTCCAGCCACGGAGATCATCAGGGATCGCCATGGCAACAGGGGTGCAATTAAGGCCCGCTTCAGCTGGGAGCAGCTGTGCGCACTTTATCTGCCTTGAATGAGGAGAGGGAGAAAAAACCTGAGGAGGGAAAGGGGGCGGGGAGGTGAGGGAGGGAATGGCAGTCTGTCCAGGCCTCTCCCTTCTGGAAAACAGGAGGGGAAGGGTGGAGAGATGGAGACAGAAACCCGGACTGAGGGAGAGATGAGGGAGACTCTCCCTAGCCAGACACAGACACAAAGAGGGAGGATGACCACGGGGTGGGGTGGGGGGGACAAACTCAAGACGTGAGCCCAGAGCCCTGCCAGCCCTCTCTCCTTTCCATACATGTACTTTTTCCAACCATGACACGGTCCCTTCCTTGCCCCCTCCTTCCTCCTTCCCCCACCACACACACACACACACACACACACACACACACACACGCGCGCGCGCGCGCGCGTATCCTCCCTCCAGCCTCCCAGCCTTCGCTCCTCTCTCAGCTGCCCCTGCAGCCCCCACTCCCTCACCAAGGACCCACACTCCTTGGGCTGCTTGAAGAAGCCCTTGTGTCTTCCCACTTCCTGCTGCCTGGGGACTAGCTTTTCTCCTCTCTGTGGCAGGGACTCGGGTCCCCTGTGGTTGCCCTGGGCTTCCTGCAGGTGGAAAAAGAACAGCAAGCAGCCTGTGATAGGGAGGGTAAAAGACCTTCAACCTAATTAGAGACACACTCTAAGGTTTTAAGTCCAAGGTTTTATCCACTCCCTTCCTGGCTGGGCCACAATTGGGTTGCTGTGTTACCTTTTAGCAAAAGTATCTTAGCTCTCCTGCCTGGCTCAGGCAAGGATTCCTACTCTCTCTGCCCCTCAGTCACAGCAAAGGAACTTGGAGAATGGGCACTGTTTGAGCATCCCCAGGCCTAAGACATGAGCTGTGTGGCTCACTTCATTCTACAGGTTGCTGATTGCTCTTCCTGAAGCCAACCTGGTCCACTCCTGCCTCTGGGCCTTTGCATTTGCCATTGCCTCCATCTAGAAAGTTCTTCTCTCAGTCACTTCTCTCCCTCATTTCCTTCCTGCTCTTCTCAAATGTCACCTTACTTATCCCCTAACTCAGCTTTACCCTTTCCATTACCACATAGCCAATTGTGCGCTAATTCACATGTTGAGTGCTGGTTTCCCTCCACTAGACTATGTGTCCCCTGAGGCCAGGGACTTTGTTCATAGCTGGATCCCTGATGCTGGATCAGGGCCTGCCATTGAGTTGCACAGACTCCTTAGTGCACCTTGCATGGTGACAGAAGTCCTCCCACTGGCCTGCAGTTACACAAGAGTCAAGACTGAGCTCCCAGGACCATGTGTGTATTTCCCCAGGTATCACTCCCTTATCCTGTGCCCAGAAAAGGACCCCATGCATCCATATGACTCAGGATGCTGCCCCTCCTGTCCTGTCAGGACCCGAGTCCCGCCTGCTTCTATTCCCACAACCTTCTCTGACCTCCAATCTCAGAGCCATCTCTTTCTGGTGGACACTCAGACTCCTGAGCAGGGGCGAGGCGCTGTGGATTCATGGTCTTTCTCCATGACTGGCAAGTCCTTCTTCTCCCTGACACAGTTCCTTGGTCACAAAGCAAAAGAGTGTTGCTCCATCACCTGGGACATCCTGTCCCTATAAACCTGCCTGGGGTCTTGTAAGACCGTGTGCTGGCATCAACAGTCAGGAGGCTCTATAACTGGCCTGTGGCGGAGGCTTGTGTTGTTCCTAGAGGTGGGTCAGGTACCTTCTGCTGGGCTGTGTCACGGGAAGGTGAGGACGACGCATTCTGAAGAGGTAGATCCAAGGGACAAACTGAGTTTCCATCCCTATGGCACCAGGCGACTAGGAAACACAGTCTGGAGACAGGGCACTCAGAGGCTGCCAGACCCACGCAGGCGGCGGGGTGGCCGCATCTATTCCTGGCAGTGCCCTTGAAGGCAGTCAGAGCAGCTCGTAGCAGTCCCCGCCAGCTTCCTAAATGCCAGAGCCCTGCGGGGACCCAGCACCTGTACAGGAGAGAAAGGGTGGAGATGGCCACCACTCCCTGTCCCCAGCTAGTAAACAAAGGCCTCCTCGCTGGGCATCACCCTGCTGAGAGGACTGAGGGCACAGTTGGGAGCAGGAGCAGGAGGCAGCACAGTGTCATCACACCATATGGGGACAAAGGGCTCAGCCGGGCCAGGACTGCATCAGGGAGGTGACAGGAGAGGTGGGCTAGAGCCACACCCCAGAGGCCTGGTGACTTGCAGGCATGGGAAAGACTTCCTCTGTCCACTGTTCGTGCCTAGGACCTCAGCCTCACACCAAGTCCCAGAAACCCTCAGGCTCCATTCTGGCCACGGGACATGAGACCAAAGGAAGCAGGAGGTAAAACTGAAGCCTGGAGCTCTGGTCCCAGCCCTGTTGGTCAGCACTGGGACACTGCAAGGAACTCGTTCTCCTTTCTTGTGTGGTATCTGAATGGACACTAGGGCCCACCAAGGGCTGTGGACAGGATGCGATGAGATCTTGTGCATGAGCCCTTTCATAAGCCAACATGTGGGCGTGAGATTATAATCAAGGCGGGGACTCTGGGACTCCCGGTCCTGTGAGTTCTGGTTTTGTGGGCCCAGAGCCCAGGTCCCTGTGCCATTTCATTAGCCAACACTGTGCCTGCAGAGGCAGGTCCCTGTGCCATTTCATTAGCCTAACACTAAGGAGATCCTGCCTTTTAGAGACTAGGTTTTGTTCTCCTCTGTTTCCTAACATTATGGCAGGATTTTCCTGCATCTCCTCACTTCCACAACCGATCACACACTGCTAGGTGTTCAGTGAGGGATTTTTAAGGGTGAATGATTGAGTGAAGGAGTGAATTCTCTGACACTCTTTCCATGATTCTTCTTTTCAGTGCCATCTTCTTGAAGGAAAAGGAAGGCAGCTTGTGTTGCGCTGATCACTGGGTTTGCACATATAAAGGGCTGTACTGACCATGGCCTTGTACTGACTGTAAACAGCAGACTGTACACAGCCTTAGTGTGGGGAGAGGCAAGGAGGGCTGAGGAGCAGAGAGAGGCAGGGGAAGAATAAAGGCCAGAAACCAGACTGAATGGTCATTTGACTAAAGGAGTCTTAGTTTGTACAGCAGCTACGGATTGCTGTGTGCCAGGAACTATGCGAGGTGCATTACGCAGAATTGCATTTAATCATACACCCAGGCAACTAGGACCACTTCATAGGTGGCACAGCTGTTATGGAGAAATCAGCCACCTTAGCCGAGTGCACACAAGTGGCAGAGCCAGCACTGTGCCATGAACCTGTGGAATCAGCACAAGCCTCTCCTGCCCCGTCTCGCTCAGGGAACCAGCAGTGGCTGTGACACCTGCACCACAGAGTGGCAAGAGGTCATCTGGTTCCCATGTCTCTTTGTCCATGTCTCCTCCTGGGGAGTGTCCCAGGTGAGGACCATGGAGGGGCGGCCTGGCCTCTGTAGGCTGGAGCTGCACATGAGAAGGCTGGGTAGGAGTTGCCAAACCCACCTGGACTGCTGGCTTGCTCAGGAGCCCAGGCCTATAGCACAAGGTGCTTGCTGTCCAAATGGATGCAGTTCTTGCCTGTGGCCAGGGAGGGTTCCAAAGTGAGCCAAGGCTGCAGTATCTGCTATTCCCCAGTCCCAGCCCATGGTCACAGCAGGCAAGCGGAGGACAGCACTCACAAAGCTGTGGGTCAAAATCCTGGTCCTTGCCGCTCCGAGCTTCCATTTCCCGTTCTGTAGAACAGAGATATTAATACCTGCCTTGAAGGGTTCTCTGAGGATGAAAGCTGTGTCCATGTGGTGCCTGCATATAGCAGACACTCAAAGGGCAGACAATAATGAGGAGGAGGAGGAGGGTGCTGGTGGTGCTGGTGACAGAGACACAGAGAGACCTGCAGGCAAACAGGCGTTGCTCTGCCACTGTCCCTGTGTCGGCTTCCTCTTGGCTCTCTTCCCCTCTTTCAGCTTCTCAGGGGACGCTCTGGGGGAGACAAAATGAATCAATGCATCCCTCCCTCCCCTTCCTCTTTTGGAAAGAGTTGCCTTCTCTCTGAGTTCTTGTGGTGTGCCTGCCCGCTCCTGGTCCCATCCCTCAGCCTGGCCTCCTGCCTCATCTCCTCGTGTCTGTCACCCGGCCCAGTGGCATTGTCTGTGTGCAGCCCTCTCTCCCGCCCTCCCAGCCCTCTCCTTTGCTTAATCATCTTAATCACTCTGTCCTTGTAACTCAGCCCTGGGCTGTCTGGCAGCAGCACTGCCCCAGAGGTGACAACCCCGAGTTACACACCCTCCTTTGGACACCTGCCAAATGACTACCAGACCCCAGCCCCTTTTCCAAAGGCCCCCAACTCCCCTGGAGGACTCAGCCTCCTGGAAACACTGATAAACCCTTCTGGGCTCCATGCCTATTCCCTGGGGGAGAAGGGAGGAAGCTTCCCACTTCCACACATGCCCACTGGGGTGGGACGCCAAGCCTGGGGTCAGGAGCTCTGTGGCTCCTGGCTGCTCTGGCTTTGGTCTCAGGGGGTTCAGTGGGGAGGGGAAGGCACTTTTCTTAGGTCTCACACCCAGCCTCCCTCAGCCTGCCTTCAGCTTCAGGCCACCTCAGCCAGCCTGCTCCAGCAGTGCTGCCTAAAGGGCAGGTTTCTGAGGTATCGCCGGGAGTAGTGCATTTTAACAAATACACCAAAGTTACAGTGGCACCCCCACCCCCACCGCGCCCCTGCTTGACCAGCACAGGGCTCTGCCCACACCTGAGCAGCGCGCCCCGCAGCAAGCCCAAGAAGACCTGCGCCGGAGGCCGGCGCACACGCCGAACGCTCCAACAGCGCCCTCTCCTGGAAGCTGGCTTCATCTCCCGAGTGGAACTCCGGCTGCTCTTGGTGTCCACACAGTGCGGCTCAGAAGCTCACTGGGAGGGAAAAGGGAGGTAGAGGAGATGGGGCTTCGTGGAGAGGGTCTGCCCTGAGCCTGTGGCGGCTCGGACAGTGCAGAGAATGGACCAGGGACACAGCAAGTTGCTGTCAGGCCACCCTGCTCTTCCTCCTTCCTCCTTCCTCCTCTGGTATGGTGAGGGGTATGCAGGACCCACGTGTGTGTGTGTGTGTGTGTGTGTGTGTGTGTGTGTGTGTGTGTGAGAGAGAGAGAGAGAGAGAGAGAGAGAGAGAGAGAGACTCCCACAGCAGAGCAGCTTTGTTTATTGCGGCTGTAACCTTGGCTTTTGGGTAGAGCAAGGCTGTGGGAATCTTCGGAGCCTGGAGCTAAGAATTTAATATTCATAAGTGACCTCACTATAAATGGAGTCCAGTGCCCCAGAGGACTTGCAGACGTTGCCCTCTGCCTCCTCCCACCATTGCCTCTCTCGGGGAGTTCATCAGAGTCTCCAGGAGAGCTCTTGATCAGCCACCAACAGCTTTCCATATAATTCTAACCACACAGCAGCCCCTTTTACAGATGAGACCACTGACGCTGGGAGAAGTGAAGTAAAGGGTGCATGTCACACAACTAGTAAGTAGCAGTGCAAAGATTACAGGCCAGTTTTACAGAATGCCATGGATATATTTGAGTGTGTATCTTTGGGCCTATATTCAGTAACAGGAACCTCTACCTGTTTAGCATCTCTTTTAGAGTTAGACATTCAGACTAAATATTTGTTGAACTGACTGACATCTTGCTGCACATAGCACAGCAGGCTTAAATAGCTGGTGGATGGAAGTTAGATGAATTGGGCCCAAAAGGGATTGAATTGGTGAGCAAAGTAAGAAAGTCTGGATACCATGCTGGTGAGGCCCCATGGCATATGGTGAAGGAAAGGGAGCCCAGGAACTGGGAAGCCTGGAGCCACTTTCTGAAGGCTTCTAGGGACAGAGTCTTGTAGCCAGTGCTCCAGCCACTCAGGAATCAGTGCCTCATGCTCCACAGCCCACTCACACTAGTGATGTCACCCTCTGTGAGACATTACTGCTGCAGCCTTTCTGATGACATTCCTTGGCACATGCACACATATCAGCAGCAGGTCACAGGGGCTCCTCGCTTGCCAGCCCAAAGCCTCTGTGTGGAAACAATGTGCTGCAGTCACCATGGGTTGTGCAGGGTCCTGGGCATAGTTGGGACCCCTTCCTCACCTGTTTGGCTAATCCAGCACCTGCCACTTGCATCTGCTGTCAAACAAGCTAAATAATGGGGAGAGTCTTTATTTCCTCCATTTTTGTAAGGAAAGGGAATAGAAGAAAGAAATCTCAGGAGGCAGAGAGAGAGAGGAGATGGACCTTTGTCTCTAGGAGGCTCTACAACCTGGACCTAATCCACAGGAGACTCACCTGCACCACCTCAGCCTCCCCTACCAGGCCACACTGGCAGCACAGGTCTCTCTGGGAATCAGACCCTCACCCTCCAGAAGTCTTATTTGGGAAGACATGAACTATACCCTGACAATAGAAGTGGAGCTCTCCTTGTTAGCCACCAAAGCAGAAAGTGGGAAGTAAAGCTTCGGCAAGACCAGGAGGAAGATACGTAGAAAGTGACCCAGAGGGAAGTTGTTTGGTGGCAGGTGCTGTGCATGAGAAGAGCACTTAATAGGACAGCAGGGAAAGTAAGGGAGTCCTGCCCTAGACCAGTGGCTCAGCCAGCTCCCAGAGCCCAGAGTTTGGCAGTGGGTGAGGAGATGGTCTGGGGACTCCTGGAAACTCGGGTGGGTGCGTGTTGTTTAACATGCAGTTTCCCCTGGCATAAGCACCTGCCTGGCAAGTGCAAGGTCACGAGTTCAATCCCCAGTACCGAAAAGAAAGTAAGAAAGAAAGAGAGAAAGAAAGAAAGAAAGAAAGAAAGAAAGAAAGAAAGAAAGAAAGAAAGAAAAAAAAACATGCAGTTTCCCTGGGAGAGAGACCTTGTGACATGGGTGACAAGAGGACCACAAGGGAGAAGACCAGGCACAGGCATAGAATCCTGTGATTCTAAGGTATCATGATCACCCCTGTACTGAAGGTTAGGAGGCTTCCTATCCCTTCCACAGGCCCTGCTATTTGGCTGCTCAGCCACTTCTAGATGACTGTCCAGTAAGGCACAGCAGGACCTGTTTCCTCCAATCTCAGCTCTGTCAGCTGAAGCAGTGTCCACACAGTCACCAGGGACCTTCTCAGGGGCTCCCTGTGCTGTTTGTCAGGGTGAAGTGCCTTTGAGTAGTAGTAGGATCGGTAGTTCTGATGACTATCGCTCCAGCCCCGTGCTCCCTCCCTTCCTGGGGTATTGACACCAGCCCCCCTTTCCCCTTCCAGAAGGGTATCTTGGCCCACCCAGCCATTAATTTGCAAATGGACCATTTTCTGCTTCAAAGGCCAAAAAAAATTTTTTCTAAGATCCACACTTTTTAAGTATTCTCAAATGACTAACCAGAATCAATCTGAGATCTAAGAGTTTGGTGTATATAGAATGTGGATTCTCAATTTCCATCCTTATTTCTTTATGGCAAGGCCCAGCCAGTAGGCAGATGAACAGGAGACTGAGAAGTGGGGACCCCCAGAGAGGCCGTGTTAGTCATTTTTTACGCTCTCCTTCCACTGAGCGGCTGCGGCTGATGATTAGCCTAGCCCCCCTGTGCACTCTCCTGAAGCGCTTGTGTAATTCATTCTCTGTTCACAAGTCTGGCCGGGCCCAGCAGCGTGACCAAGCCTGTGCCAGGCACCTGTGGGGAGCCAGCAAAGGAAATGTTCCAGATGGAGGGTAACCCATGGCATGAGGAGGGTCTTTGCAGTTCAGGCCTGGAGGCCCAGAGCCATTCAGAGGAGAAAGGGGCGCGAGCTGCAGGAGAGGGGATAAACTGGGCCTTAGAGGACAGCAGGCTTCCGGGCCCGCATCTAGCAGTGGGTGGAGAGGTGATCCGGCCACCACTCCAGAAATCTTGGGATGAATCGTTGTCCTCTGCTGTGTTACAGCACCTTTTTCAAAAGAGGGTGACCTTGTGAGAGGGGTGACCTCAAGGAAGATGGCCAGGTTTGGGATAATGGCACCTGGCTGTCACATCGTCCCAACAGGAGCTGGACAAGGCAGCCCCAGCCAAACCCCCCTGGCTCTTTCTACCCTCTCCTTCCTAATTTCCCCATTACTGTAAATAATATCTTCCCATCTGAACAATTAGCCTCCTCATTTCAAAGCTCCGGGTTTGTTCTTTCTGGTTCTGAGACCTTAACATTGGAAAACACAAACACATCCGGCATCTGTCTGCGGTCTCCCTGCAACCAGCCCAGCCATTAATGCACTTACGGCCCCCGCAGGCCTGCTCCCCAGCCCCTCTGCCCGTGTTTGTTTTTCCTGTGCTGTTGAGTTCTGGGAGGCAAAAAGGAGGCAGCTCCCAGTATAAGAAAAATCAGAAAGGGGCTGGCCAGATCTACTTCCTCCGGGATCTGCCCCATCCTCTGCTGGGAAGAGATCTTTAAAAACAAATCCCAATCAATCCCCAGCTCCAAAATAAAAAGCCTCCTCTGGTGAATGTGCAGAGTCACTGCTGGTCCAAGGGGAGATGGTCTGAAAGGGATCTCAAGACAGGAAGTGTTAGATTTCAGCACTGGCTGAGCCAGGCATGGTTGACTACAATAACAGTACACCCACTATCTAGGGTTTGTATTCCTTGCACGCTTCACAAATCATCCTCAGGGCCATCAGATCAGATCTCCTAAACAGGTTTAAGAGATCAGGGGACAATTCTTCCCTCCATTTGCACAGAAATCCAAAGCCCAGAAGGTTTGTCCAGGATCCTTGGAGGATAAACAGGTGGATAGCTACTTCGGTGGGTCATTCGGCAGGTGGGTAGGTGATTAGGGGTCGTTCAGTAGGTGGGTAGGTGATTAGGGGTGTGAGTTCTTCAGTGGGTGGGTAGATACATTGGCAGAAAGATTGCAGAACTTCAGCCAATATTCTGTCTCTCCCCTCCAGGCCACTCCCTGCAGTAATCACCTGCCCCATAGGGTGCAGCTAGTTGTATTTTAAATTGAGCCAGTGACATTCACTAATTATTCCCTGTGGGTCTCACCTCCTTGGTGGAAGGGGAAACAGCTTTTTCTCTATGCCTCCCATTACTCTAGGACTGTATTTTTGGAGCTAAACCTCAGGAAATGTGGTGTGACAGGGAGGAAACACTCCTTGGACAGTAGAAGAAGCAAAATTAGAGCTGCCCTGGGACAGCAAGGTGAGCTTGGATGCTGCCCACTGTGTCCAGGATGAACTGGGCACCCAGCCATGGCCAGCAAGGCCTGGTGGGCTGAACAGGATGCAAAGACAGGCCTGCCCTTCGTCCTCAGTCCTCTAGGATGTCCTCAGCGCTCCAGAGGGAGAGCACGCAGCCAACACCCCCTCCTCCCCACCTGGTTGTTAGTTCCAGCACGTTCCCCCTCGCAAAGGCCCCCCAACCAAGGCTGCCTGGGAAACTCTGCCGGGAGCGTGTACAGGACACCTTGGGTCTGATGTAACATTTAATGGCCAAACCTCCCCAGGTCCCTGCATTAATACAAAACTATTTTACTGTTCTAACCAGACAGAGTCACGCTGCTAATGGCTCCAGGGCTGAGCCTAGGCAAGAAGGAAGCTATGCAGGAGGCAGCAGCCACAGGCACCTTGCTGTGGCCTTGACTGCAGCAGGGGGACATTCTCAGAGCCCGAGGTCTGTCTGTGACCTCGAAGGCAGGACTGCACAGTGTTCATCTCAATATCCAGGGAGTCCAAAGCAGGCGTATATAATGATAACATTCAATACACAGTAACTGAGAGTTTCTATCAATGAGTCGGTCATTATGGGCTTGAGGTTCTGAGATCCTGTGGATGAATGTTTGCCCAGAGACATGCAAAGACTGATGTACACTTCCTTCAACCTGGGCTAGAGATGATGTAAGACTGTCCAGCCATATACACTAAGCCCCGTCTCCCACACCTGCCTGAGGGGCCTCATTTGGACCCAGCCTGAGAATTCCATGGATTTAGAGGCCAGGAGAACTGATGAAAAAGAGCTTTCTAGAGACAGCGTACTGAGCTAGGCATGGAGGTCCCCAGGGAATCCTAGAAGTGCCTGGCCCTCATATCCTTAGAATGGCGAGTGACAAGACTCCTTCAGAGAGGATGGAACACAATGCCAAAGCAAATAAGGTCCACTGGATGCTAGTGAGGGGGCTATGAATGTCCAGAGGAGAGTAGCCCTTGTGGGTTCTCAGTTATAGCAAACATCACAGGCGTATATGCATAGGCAGAGACAAAACCTTCCAAATATTGCCATAACTTGATCCTGCTTTCATTTACAGAAACCCCATTTCCATGGATACCAAGAAGTAGAAGAAACTGTCCCTTGACCAGCCAGTAGTTCCAGGTCTTATTCACACCTCCACTTCCCTCATCTGGGAACTGGAGTTCTAAAAACTAAGTTCTCCTCTCTCCAGTACTTATGCAGGCAGCTGTACAACTTTGTGCCAGTCCCTCGATCCTCTGAGCCTCAGTTTTCTCATCTCCAAAATGAAGAGGCGGGCTGGGGGAGTCCCTGAGGCCTTCTGCAGCTCTAGTATCCAGGCTGCAGGGCTGCTGGGCTCTCAGGTGGAGGCAATTTCCCAGATCACTGAGCCCCACCTGGCCACCATTGTGTGAGGGCCTCCCGTGGGCATTAGCTGTCTGGAAACATTGCCATCCATCTTTCTGAATATCTGGTTAAAACACTCACCTAATCCTAACCTAATCCTTTCAATTTGGGGAGAGAATTGAAGGAAAAAAAAAAAAAGAATGCACGCAGCCTGAAGCCTGAATGCTAACAGATGGGTAAAAAGTATGTATAAATTACACCTGCTGCTGTCAATTCATGCTCTCCAGATAGTGATATGAAAGGTGTTTCATTTATAGGGGAAATTAATTGCCAGCTGTATGACTGGATGGTGTGAAGAAACCACAGCCACACGATGTGTCCCATATATTTTTCCCGGCTGGATTCAGCACCTTCCATGCCAAGGACTCCATGGTATTGGGTGGCACTGAGGTAAACATGACCCTGAACCAAATGCCCCAAGTCAGGATGAAGCCAAGGAAGCTTCAAACATGGTGGGGTGCATAACACTGGCCCCTCCTCACCACCAGCCCTGACTACTCATGCCTCAGTTTCCTAATCCATCAGGGCAACTGCTTAAAATACCTGCTTTGCAAAAAGACATCTTCTATTCTGTCAGTGCCATAGGTACAGGACCACCACGTCACTTCACCCAGCCTTACCAGGAATGCCACCATGAAAGCTCAGGCCACATCTGTGGCTATCCCTGACATCTGTATACCAGTCACATCTTTCATTCTGGGACAATCCACTGTGTACTGAGTCAAACTCTGGACCTGCCAGGCATCAGCCTTCACATCAGTAAAGCCAGGCTGTCACAGCTTAGCTGCCATACATAGCAAAGTTCTACAGACTGGGTGGCTCCAGCAACAAGCATTAATTTCTCAGAATTGAGGGTGGGGGCTAAAAATCCAAGATGGAGGTGCTGGCAGACTCTGTGTCTGGTGAAGCCTCCTTTGCTGGCTTATAGACAGACGCCTTCTCACTGTGTCCTCCCATCATGGAGAGAGCAAGTTCTGTTCTCTTCTGATAAAGGCACTAATCCCACCATAATAGCCCCAATCTCATGACCTCAGCCTCCAAATACCATGATGTCCCAGGTTAAGGCTTCAACATGTAAATTTGCGGGGACACAAATATAGAGTCCATATATCATTATTTGCTGGACAGTCCACAGCTCATTTCCTGTACTGGGCTGTATTCTAGCTAATGGGCTTCCTGTTATCTCTCTCACTGGCTATTGAGGTCAAGAAGCAGAGAGGACAACTCTGGGGGAAACAGAGGCAGTAAGGGCAAGCCCTCCAGCCTGCCTGGATACATCCTTACCAGAGACTATTTTAGCTAGTGCCCCTGCCTCACAGCAAGAAATGGCCACCCAGTGCCTCACCTAGGTCCTAGGGCATTTCCCCATTTGGATGGGGTGGAGTAGCACAAACCCCACACAATTTGCACTCCTGGGTTCCCAGGGACCTCTCCCACAACCAGCCCCACCAGAAGTACTCTCCAGATCATTGGTTAAAATGTCCCTGTCCCCAGGGCCATTTCTAAGAAGGGTAGAGAGAGATGCTGAGAGCCTACTCAGCTTTCAGACCATGCGGCCCAGCCCCTCAACAGTCAGAAAACTGGGTACCAGTGTGCTCCCCCAGCCCTCTCTGCCTTGTCCCCTACCAGGGGGCAGAGAGTTCCCCTGCAGCTTCCAGCTGGAAAAATTGCAGCTATATCCTATTTGCCCCCACTCTGTTTTCTCTTTCATAGAAGGAGCTGGGGCAAACTAGGATGAGGGGGTGGGTTGGCATTGAGAAAGCATATATAGGGGTGCAATTTTGCAACATTCTGTGTGCACAGACACACACACACACGCACACCCTGCCTGGAGCCTACTCCACCAACTGCTCACCTGGCCAATGCATGGAGTTGTGACCAGAGAGAGGGGGATGAGTGGGGAGACTTCCATCTCCCCCACCCAGCATTTATCAGAACTATTAAGACAATGAGCTAATATTCTATTCAGATTTAAATAATAAATTAATCTGCATTATACTGAGGAGGCTTCAGAGAGACTTAATTATCTGGTGTTCCTTAGGGTGGAAATGAAGGCTGGGGTTCGTACTGGGAATAGACAAATGTACCAGTGATCACACAGATGTGCTGATGCAGGAGTTCAGACGCCAAGTCCCTGTGGTGCCCCCCACTACCCTCCAGCCCCAGACCTCCCTCTCAAAACTGGGAGGGTGCCCCTCTTTATGACAGTCTGCCAGGAAGTGTCAAGAGCAGTTTCTCACATCACCTGTCCTCCTGAGCCCCAAAGCAGGCAGCAGCCTCAAGGACAAGGACCGAGGACCGAGCCCTTTGTAGTCTGGGCTGTTCGAAGGGGAAGGGTTAGGCCACATGTCCCCACCAAGCAAATGTTTGCCTCCAGCCAACACCTGAACATTCCTGTGAAGCTTCCTAGCTGTGTGACCCCAGGCAGCCTCACTGACTCACTGGGCCTCAGTTTTCCATATCTAAATGGAAGATGATTCCAGCTGGGTCGGGAGTCACTGGAGGATTGGGTGCTGTGACACTCGGAGGTTCTGACACCAAGCCCAGGGCATGAAGTCCTCAGGGAATGGGAACATCCTGTTAGAGGCAACACAGATGGGAGTCTGAATATGGGAGCCTCTGAGGGCACCATGACCCCCTCACCAGGCCATGGTTACCTCTTTAAGGAACTTAGCAGAAAGCAATGCTGGGTACCACAATGCGCTCTGTTAAACCAGTCAGTGCCAGGCCTGTGGTTAAATTTTCCCCTTAGCTGGTTCCTGCCTCTCCCTAGGAGCAGAGCTTTTCACACCCTGAGCCAGCCTGCCCAAGAGAAGACTATTTTCAGACCAGCAGCTACAGCAACAAAGATGTGAAGTCACTGCTGCCGCCTCCAGCCCGCCCCAGCCAGAGAGAGTTGAGCTGGGAGCCAGCGACCTGCAGCCAGGCCCAGAGTTCCCTCCCCACACCCTCCTCTCACTGCTTTCCTCCTCTCCTCCCCAGCTCTGTCCAGGCAGGGGCTCTGTCCCTCTAGGATGGGCTGGCAGGGTTGGAAGCTGGCTATCTCCTGAGGCTGAAATGCTGCATGCAGCCTCTTGGCTGTGTGTTGCTGGGACATGATAAGGTGGGGCAGGCTAAGGCACCTGGGTAACAGATGAATCATCACAGAGAACCCAGTGCAATGGGCATTGCTGAGATCCTGACCAGAGAAGAGCAGGATCCTTTGTTAAGTTCAGGACCTGTCACTTGTCTCCATCAGCTTTGCAAAGAAAGGTAGGGATCAGAACCTTCCTAAGGAAGAGAGAGAGAGAAATTTGGTGGCCAGGGGATAAGAGAAATCTGAGAAGAGGTGGAAGAAGCAGAAAGGGTACCCTCTTCCCAGATCCATGAGAACCCACCACAGCCAGTCAGTGACGTGTCACACACACCTGGTGAGCCAGAAGTGCACCTCGACACACATGTACATGCAGCAGCAGGGCTTGGCCACCTGTCAGCTGTATGCCTTGGGGAGATACACAGCAGCCCCTGGGCTTCTAGGTGCTTGTGTTTTTCTCTCAAAAATAGTTCAGCTGGGAAATTCCACTGTCTCAGCTAATCTGAAAAGGGGGTTTGTTGTCAGTCATACCAGTGTGTAGGACCCTAAGACTCAGACTATACAGAGACTAGCACTGTCCTTGCTCCACAAGGGACCAAGGGAAGTCCAGCCAGGACCTGGAAGAAAAGGACAGGCCACCGAATTCTCCCTTGCACCTCTTCCTTCTGTGTAGCCTCCAGAGTTTATAGAACATAGTTAAAGGACCTAACTATCCCTTCTCTACAGGGTACCCATTTCCACTGCCTGGGGTTTTGCTGTAAAGACAAATGGGGAGGTGTTTAAGGGTGGGCTCAGTGCTACATCCAGAACCAAGCACTGGGGTAACTTGGGCAACTGGTAAGGGGCAATCTCTTCCCCACACCCTCCGGGGAGGGCTATAGGTGCTCATTGACTGCAGCTGGGTCTCTTGGCTTCAACAGACATGGGTGATGGAGAGTCCCATTTAACCACTGAAGAGCATGACCCCAAGCCCACTTCTGCCTCCCCTGTGCACCTTGCTGATACAATGAGGCAGCTGCATCTCACTCTCAGAGTCACCTTGCCGTGGACAGCAGGGTAAGGGCACCCTCCAAGAAGGTGATTGGTGACAGCACACACTTTCTTCCCCACTTCTGAGGAGCCTCAGCATTAACTCTGGGCTTGCAGATGCTTGGAGGTTTCTGTTGGATGATCCTGCAGTCAAGTCACAGTGGTCACAACTGCAGTTAATAGACTGCTAATGCCACAAACCAGCCTCTAGGACTTTCTATGAGCCCTGCAGCCTGGTATGGACAACCCCTTCTCCTCTTCCTCCTCCTCCTGGGAATGACCCCAGGGCTCGTTGTCTGTGCCCCTCATTGGGCAGCTAATCATGTATGGCCTTGAAACATGGCTTTTCTTTTTATTCTAAACTATTAGTTAACTCTTGCATTATTAATTTACTTTTTACAATTTATGTTTTAGAGTTTATGTACAGCTTCCCTTCTCCTCTCCAAAACTATAAGCTCTTTGCAGCCTTGTTATCCTCAATCTTACCCCAGGCACCTCACACCCTGTGTTCACCTTTGATGCAGGGGGCACTCAACTCAGGCTATTTTAAGACTTCTAAACTTGGCCTCTTGTAGGGATTTCAAGTCTTGAAGGAGCCAGCCAAAGACTGATTTCCACAAAGGAAGGCACCTTCCAGGGTTCCAGACATTGTCCCCCCATCTCCTTCCCCGCCTCCCCTTTCATTCTCAAGTGACAGAATTAGAAAACTTTACAGCAAATGAAGCTTAGACCTCATGTGGTCCATCTTCATATCAACTCCAGGAATCCTTCCCCCAAGTCTCCCAAATGGTCGCCCTGTTTTGCTTATATACCACTTCCACCGAAGAGCACCCCCTTGCCAGGTCACAATTCCACTGTTGGCCAACTGCGTTAAAATGCTCCAAGACAAAGGCACCACAAGATATGGCATTTTAAGATAATTTCCAAAGACAAGTATTCAAATACAAAGGTTCTTACATTAAAAGCATTAGTGTTTGCCTACTGTGCGTCCTGTGCTGTGCTGGACAGTAGGCAGTAGGAAGACCAGAAGATGTCATTCTTGTCCTCAAGTGACACTTGGTCTGGTTGGGGGCCAATCAAATGTCCAAAGGAAGAAGGATGAACCCCACAGAAAAGATGGCAACTGTAGATTGTACAGGCAAGAGTGGGGCATGGGACAGCTGACCATAGAACTTGCTTCATGTCCCCAGGCCAACCCCTGCACAAGGAGGCCTGGAATAGCTACCTAAGCAAGCCCTTACCCTCTTCATCTGTAGAAAGCAGAAGTGGGTCCATGCCGGGGGTTTAGCTGAGCGGCATAAACGCCTGCCTGGCAAGTGTGAGATTGTGAGTTCAATCCCCCGGTACCCCCCACCAAAAAGAAGTGAGTCCAGTGGATCTGCCAGACACCTTAGGTCCTCACACTCATGGGCAGTGGAGAGGGAGGAGGCCAGGTGGGGGGAGAGGGGGACACTGGGCACAGAGGGATGGAAAGGTGGCTGCTACTCAGGGTACAGCCCAATCACAGTTCCTCCACATAGTTCATCCACCCCATGCCATCCATTTGCTGGTTACGCATCATATGGAACACAGGTGACGCTAGGATTCCTGGGTTGTGCGTGGGACAGGATTAGCACAGGAGATAGACATTAGAAAGAAAAAAACTTGGCAGTACTTACAAGCTCCCTTCTCACCAGGAGCAAACCAAAAGAGCATAAAATATAGAGTATGAAAGTGCTGAGAGAGCGTCATTAAGAAAATCAGAGAAGGCAGGGGGTGGATCTAAGAAGGCTTCCTAAAAGAGGAGCATGCGGAGGAGGGTATGAAACTGTAAGTGTGAGACGCTGGCCGTGGCTCTGGGACAGTGGAGCAATCTTCCCATGGGGCTGTCACTGATGGATCCTGGTGGCTGCCCTCAGAACACCTAGGAGGCATGCTGGACCGAAAACGGGTCCTCTGGTGCTCAGGCTCACGTGGGAGGGTCTCTCTAGGGACATCTTTTGCCCAGCCCTGTGAGACTATGTTGTGTCCTCCTAAGTGTATTTTTATTCTAAAAATGTTTGCTTAGCATCCTAGAGCCCTTCCCAGTCCCCCTGCCACTGGAATTTGCTTTGCCTTGTCCACATCCACCTGCAACCTTCTCTGCTCATTGTATGATTTCTACTACTGGCCTTTCTCTTTTCTTTAGTTTTGTCTTTTCAAGGAGAACGACATCCTAGAAGAACAAATGTTTCCTTCCCCACTGCAGTCAGGCAAGCTCCAGAGCCTGTCCCCCACTGTGTTATCAGGCAGCCTTCCCTACAGCACCCCTGTTTTGCTTATATACCACTTGCACAGATGAGAAGGTGGTGTCCATTACAAGGCAAACTCCTCAGCCACCGTGTGTGACCTGGATGTTGGGGACTCAAGTGAGGTGAACCCAAAGAAAAGACCAGATGAGAAACCAAAGCTAAAACCTCCTAGCTCAGGTCCAGAGAAGACAGTATGCAGTCATCCTTCATGCCCCTAATTCTCTGCAATCAGTGGAAAATTGAATGTTCAAGGTGGAAGACCTATTTCATGCTTTTACAACTTTTCCCAGAACAGAAACCCAGGACTCAGGAGGCCTCATTATGAGGGCATAGGCCAGCTGCCTCCTAGGACCTCAGTTTCCCCATCCATAGACTGGGCATGATGGCACCTACCCAGACAGCCTTGCAGATGCCAAGAGGAGAGGATTAATCAGACAACATTTTGAAAAGTATAAAAGTACTGTGCTCACCTACCAGTTTGATAAAATTCAGTGTTCTGTATTGTAGTAACTGCAGTTTACCGAGGTTTTGCCTAACTTGAAAGAAAGCAGATGCCTAGCAGAAAAAAGCCACAAAATAAGGAGGTACTAATCCCACGAGGAAAAGGAGTCCTAATTCTCAGCATAACTTTTTTTGTGTGTGATATTGGTATTGAACCCAAGGTCCTTGCACTAAGCTACATCCCCAGGCCTTTTTGTTTTTTTTAAGACAGAGTCTTGCTAAGTCACTATGTGGCCCAAACTCAGCTTGAACTTTCAAATCTTCCTGCCTCAGCTTCCCAGAGTGCTAGAATTACAGTTGTGTGCCACTATGCCCAGCTTTCAGCATAATGATTTTTATCAGTCAATGGGCCAGTTTGGTTAGATTTTGCCACACTGGGGATGGAAATCAGGGCCTAACACATGCTAGACAAGCACTCTACCACTGAGCTGCATCCATGCCCCAATTAGCCAGTTTTAATTGGGCACCTACTGCATGCCAGGAATGAGCTAGGTGGAGAGCAACTGATGAATGAGGAAGACAAGGAAGAGAACTGTAGTGACTCATTGCCTCCTGGCTCCTTCATGGCACCTAGTCAGAGGGTTATCTGGAATATTTTTTTCACTTTTGTGGCCCTAGACTATACCTGACCCAGTAGCACAGAACTCCAGTAGCAACAAGCTTCTAGAGCCAGGGCTGAGGGGAGAAGCTGGTAATGGGATGGGAGGGGTGGCCTCACCAGAGACAAGTCCTGCAGCTATAAAAATCTCCAGTCCCACCTTCAGATGAAGTGAGAGCTGCTAATGTGAGCGCTAAGATCCATAGGGTGAGGAGAAGAAGCAAGTGGCAGACATTCCCCTGCAGCGGGGCATCTGGGACAGTCCTATACATTTGCTCAGCCTTCAAGGTGGTGACCAGAGGCACCCTGATTGACCACCCTTATCTCCATGGAGAGGGCTGGGGAGGAGGACGGGAGGAGTGTGTGGCTGCTACCTGCACTTACTGCTTCTGCAGCCTTCTGTCTGCAAAGGGGCCCCAAAGGGCAACAGCTATCAGGTCAGTTTCCAAGAAGGCTGGCTTGTGCCCAGCCTCTGCTTTTGTCTAAAGCCCCAGCAGGCTGAAGCTTGCCCTCCTGTCCTACCGCACGCATCCATGCTGGCTCCAACCCTCCCACCTGAAGGTGGGGAGGGGGACCCACTGCAATGCTATTACAGTATTTGCATTTATATGAGGCACAGACCCCAAGCCTGGGTCTCTGGGTGCTTTTACAGCCCTGTGTATACATAATTTATTTTTGTTGCTATTTAATCAGTCTCTGGGTTGAGATGAAAAGTTTCCAGGGGGGCCAGGTTATTATGCAACTTCTAATTCCACCAGTGTCACTGAGAGGATGGGGGTCCCAGTCCATGCCTAGCAAGCTCAAGCAGGGTCTGTGGCTGAGGGAGATGCTGACACTGGGTCCGCTTCCCAAGGAGGCAGGCTGGAAGAGGGTGGCAGTGGGAGCCACCCCATTCATGACAAGAAATAGCAAAGGAAGAGGAGACTGAGAAAAAGGGCCTGGTCAGCCAGGTCTGGTGGCACATGCCTGTAATTCCAGTACTCTGGGAGGCTGACACAGGAGGATCAGAGGTCCAAACTGAAACAGGAGGTTCACAAGGTCAATGTAGTGATTTGTAGAGACCTTGTCTCGAAATAAAAAATGAAAAGGGCTGGGGCTGTAGCTCTGTGCCAAGGCTGATTCAATCCCCAATAGCAAAAAAAGGGTGGGAAGGGTGAATCCGGTCAGGGGGGAAAAAGCAGAGTCCTCAAAACTGGAGTTTCACTGTAAGAAGACAGAGAGGGACTGGGCATGGATTCAGACACTACTGGGGGACAGGAACAACAAATGGGGACCTGACTCGGGAGTCAGAGACAAAGGAGGCCCAAGTGTAGGGGCTTCATTAGAGTCCAGTGCAAAGAAAGATGAGGGACAAGCATTAGACCAGAACCCCTGCCTATGCCATAGGCAAGCCCTAGGCTCACCGAGATCTCTGTCCACCTCAGGTCATTTTTGGAATATGGTGGATTATAAATGAACAAAGAGCCAGTGGTGTGGACTGATACTCTTGCCTCTGCTAGAGACCCTAGCAAGGAAGGCAGACCCTGCCTGGCAAGGCACTGCCCACTTGGAAATGCCAGGATCCCCGACACAGTAGGTATACACACAGACACACCTGAACAGACGCAAAAATGCACAGCGGCACATGCAGGTATGAAAGATATAGGTCTGAGTACGCACTCAGAGACATGCACACACAAATACACATAGAGACACACAGATGTGTACACACCCCTAGATACTTGCTTCCCTACACCTTCCAGCCCTTGGCTTTCCCTTTCTGGTGGCCGTGCCCATGGGAAAACAGCCCATATTACAAGAACAAGTGGGTTGGGGGTGGAGTGGGGGAGTGTGAAGCATATTGTGGGAGACTCTGGTGTCTGATGGCAGGGTAGAGCAAATCTTCAGAGGAACATACACCCAAGGAGCAGTGATAACCCAGCCCCTGTGATAATGTAAGCGACCACCACATGGTATAACATCACTTACCAAGATAGAAGGGAGAGCTCCTCACTATGACGCTCATGAGAGACACCAAAATACCCATGTCTCCTCGAGGTCACTCTTGCTAAGGCCTCAGAGAACACCTACCGGGAGTCATCACTTCTGGTCCCAGGATCCCAGGTGAAGAAGATGCAATCCATGCCCTCCTTGGGCCCTGGTGAGCTCAGAGAACTTCCTTCGTGACCAGTAGGTGTCAAAATGCTAATAAGGGGGTGGGGAAATCAGTAAGGCACAACCTCCACTGTGATGGAACCCCAAAGTGATGGGCTCATCTGGAGGGATCAGACCCACTGCTCCTGCCATGTTGCTACTGCCCGAAACATGTGCAGAACCTGCTTTAGGATGCACCATCAGATCCTCTTGTCTCACAAAACCCTGCTGACAGCAGACCTTCCTTCCATTTATTTATTTACTTATTTACCTTTCACTACCGAAAATTGAACCCAGGACCTTACACTAACCAAGTGATCTTTCACTGAGCTATGCCACCAGGCCTTTTTTTATTTTGAGACAGTCTCCCAAAATTATCTACGCTGGCCTTGAGCTTTCAATCCTCAGTAAGTCTTTCTCTGAGTGCAGATTTAAAGCTGGTACCAAAGTAACTGAGATTTGGGGGGAAAATAGATAACCTAGTTTGGAAAAATAGAAATAATGAGTCCCAAAACAGGCTACGGGTCCCCTTAACTGTCCTGGAATTGGCAAGGCTCCTCTGGATATGTGAGCTCTGGTTCAGCTACTGAAGAACACAACCACACCCCTCAGGATAAACTTGCACATTGAAAACCCCTCTGCTTCACTCCTCCTCCCTTTCAGTTGGGGGCAGTGCACTTGAGAAAACACCTGGTGCCCCACTGTCTCACCTTACCGAGGTGAGACTGAGGCCCAGAGGGGGAATGTGACTTGTTTTCTTCACCTGGCCGCCTATGGCTCATCACCCAAATAACAGCTAGTCTGGTCCACGCTCCAGATCCACACGGCCCCCTCCTTCCCCTCTCCGTGCATTGCTTAGGACTCAGCCATTGGCCAAATCTTTTATTTTCCTCTCATCACCCTGATTATTCCCTGTTTAATTAAAATTTGTTTCAGCTAATAGGCCTTAAATTAGTATTTTCAAATATTGACATCTACAGGACCCTCATTCATTATTTTCGAAAGCTCTAGGGCTAATTGCTTTATCACCCACCAATTAATTACTCATTCACTGGACAGGTAGCCACTGCCCCCAGAACATGGACAAACACACTCTCAGGAAGGTGAAGGTGCACATAAGACAGATGCACACAAACATGTGCACCTATGTGTACACACACACACACACACACACACACCCTAGACACTTTCCCCACCAGAAGTCTGGCTCAATAAAATCTAGTCCTGTATATGCTGGGGACCAGAAGGAAAGCAAAGCATGGCATTGTGGAACTTTGTTACCACATCCACCCAGCTGCTGTCCCAAAGACAGCAGCTATACTGGTGACTCAGGGCCCTTGAGAAAGGAAAAAGACCCTTGAGTGCAGAGGGACAGACAGGCAAAAAGAGATGAGGTCAGAGTCAGAGAGAGGCTGCAGAAAAGGACAGGCCAGGACTATAAGGGTCCCCAGAGAGCACAGGGAAGGTATCAAGGATCAGGTTCACACTGGCTTCCCTCCACATCTTCCCTGGGGGATCTGTCTGAAGACATCAGCAGTTACAGGAAGAATCTGGAACAACCTACAGAGCAAATCTCCCATGCAACTGAGGAAGGGTTGGGCGTCTATCTGTGGGAGTCCATCAAGAAAGGGTCCCCTGTGATTTAGAAACAGCTCCCTATGTTCTTCCCTGCCTAAGCCATTAAGACCTTTAAGACTTACAAAAAAAACAATTTTTTTAAAGCAAGTATGTGTTCAGAACGCCACTGCAGGATGCCTACGCCTCCCACCCAAGCCCAAGATCCTGCACAGCTGCTTTGTGTTGGAGGAAGTGAGAGCAGCTTTGGCCTGACCAGAATAAAAATCTCCTAAGATCCCTCAGACTGTGCTCTAGGCTTCAGCACTGGGAGCCTCACCCAGGGGTGCCCAGCCTCCCCATGAGCATCCCTGCTGTTGCTGAGGACCCTCCAACCCTAAGCCTCTGCCTCAGAGAGTGGCTGCCTGGGCCCAGCCCATCAGCCATGCAGCCAAGAAACCAGCAGGGCCCTTGACCAGCACTGGGCTCTTTTTTGTTTTTACTCCTTGTAAACAGTCTGGAGTGATTGGGATTAAAGTCTCTGCAAGTCGCCGGTATCACTTTTCGGGAGAGCCCAGTAATCCACAGGGATTAAAGAAGCAGCCGTGCTCATCTCCCACAAATGAATATCTGTCAGAGGCATTGACCTGTTAAAATAATGAATTTAATGTGCAGCAAACCGCACATGGCAACGGCAATGCAGCATGGCCTGGCAAATTGTTTTCCACATGTTCTAATGAGACTTTTAAGGGAACAGGGCCCCTGGGCAGGTTGCCCCACCCCCAGGCCTCTACATCCCCTCCTCTGAGACCCCCCTACCCACACGGAGAAAGGATGCTGGTGCTGCAGACTAAGTCATGCCCCCACTTGCCCACACCACTCAGGAAAGCAGTTGTCCCACTGGATTTTCCTGAGCTATCACTGGCTTTGTGGGGCATCTGTGGCTTCTTCCAATGGGTCTCCCACAGCCCAACCCCCCGTGTGGCCCTGGGCCCTCTGTGACTTTGTCAGAGGCCACACCTCTCCTTATACATCATGGGAAATTGAAGCCCAGAGAGAGCTACTCTTGGTTACCCACAGTGTCAATGTTTGGCCTCCTGCCCAGTCCTCTGGGAACACTGGAAATGGCAGTCCGGGGTTCTAGGGGAGAGCAGGAGTCAAGGCAGTCTCCGCGGTGCAATCACAGCAGACAGTGGTCCAGGACCTTGTCCATGCAGCTTTAGCCTCTGCACATGTGGGCAGTCAGACCTGTGCAGGGGAGCAGGCTTCTGCCCCTGAGCTCTCCGAGGGACCCCGCCCTTCTTCCTGCACCTCCGAAAGGTTTGTTCCAAAGGTTTCTTCCCGTTCACCGTTGCCCAGTGCCTGTGCTAGTGAGAGAACTGAACAACTCAGGGAAAGTGCAATGCCCTGTCTTTTTTTCTTCCTCCATTTATGTTTTTTAAGAAATCATTTGAGCTTGAGTTTCCATGTCTCAGGTTCTGAGCTAAATTTATTCATACACCCACAGTTTGGTTTCATGGCAATCTTCTTATACTGGTGTCTGTGAGACCCCTTAGTCATCCTGGAACCAGATTCTATGCATGGTCCACAGAACGGAGAGAGGGTGAGAACCAGGGAAAGGCCTTGTCCCCTCATTCCACAGCAGAAGTGTTTATGGGTCTGTTTATAGCACCCCAATGTAACCTGCAGGACTGTGATCCTGTCATTGGCCTGTACACTGGATAGGCGGCATCATGGTCAGATGATCTGTCATGGCCAAGTGCTTAAGTGCCTTCAGGTTCTCAGCCCCTGGTTGGGTAGGACACGAAACCCAGAGAATCAGAGTAAGTTATTTCTGCTCTTCAGAGTCCCATATTCTTCCCCTGAGAGTCACACATTCACACATGACAGGTCCCGCGGTAAGACAGGAAGTAACCAACCCAGAACCAAGAACAACCTTTGAAACCAGTCATGAGTGAGAACTGCCCTGCTAAGGCAGGGGTATAAGAGCATTCAAGAGGGTGAGAGGCACAACCCAGAGTCTGAAAGAGCAGAGACAGGAACAGCAAGGTGGTGTGACAGCATGGTGGGGTCAGAGATGTCTACAACCTAAGCCCCTGGGCTGGGGGCATGGGTGAGGAGTGTGAGTCATCTCTTCTATCCAGGATGAGGGAAGCATGAGGAGGCAGGAGAAGGACACGGCCAGTGCTGGGCTGAGTCTAAGGCTGGTGATTTTGTAGCAGGGGGCATGCAGAAAAGGCAATGCATTCCATGGCCCTCCAGTCCCCTCCTCCACAATCTCATGAGTGACTGTCTCGTCATCCTCAGTGCAGCCAGCAGCATTGCTGCAAAGCAGCTGGGAAGCCTTATCCCAGACCCAGCATAAGTACACAGACCTTAGCCACACTGCTGCCACTGGTGCATGCTACCAGGCTATCAATGCCTAGGGGACTGGAAGCAACATGTGTTTGGGTCTGATAACAAACCAAGATCTTCCACAGTGTGCTATCAAGGATCTGTAAGGCCACCAGGCACAACACTAGAGATTTCTGCTCCTTCAGTTTGTTGTCTGCAGCCAGGCAAACCACTATTCCTCCACCCCCTCCAGACTGCCCTCCTCCCCTAGCCTCTCACGACAGCTCATTGTTCCTGGGCTCTGCACATCTATGACCACACTGGATGTTTTTGTCTTAGATCTTGTTGCTCAGGGTAAACTCTACCAGCAAATGCTACCTAGGCCTACCGGGTGTAAGGTCAAGGGCAGCACAGTCCTGGACTAAGGAAACCACCAGCAAATCAGACTTCGGCAGGAACTGCACATTAGAAAAGGGAAATGACTTATTTGGAGTTCAGGGAGAAGGAAGTTGTCTCAAAAGGGCAGGCAGCCCGAGAACGGAAGGAGACGGCACGATCTACAGCCAGCCTGTTGTCTGCTAAGGATCTACATCCTGTGGGAGGGGGATGGAGCACAATATGCCTCTGGTGAAAGATCTGGAACCTCCAGCCGGAGCCAGTCTCCCTGCCACTCTGGAAGGTGAGGGATGAGGATGAGGACAGGGGCCTTCTTACCCTTTCCCAGAGAGCATGGGGAAAAAGAGGAGGTGACCTTAGGAGACAAGGCCAGGGTTTTAGTACCTGCACTCATACATTCCAAGTTTGCTCCTGGGACCTGCAGGAGTCAAACAGGACAAGTGGCATGGGGCAGATGGAGAGTCACCCTTGCTCTCTGCCAGGGTGCTACACCCAACTCCACCATCGGCCAGAAAGTCTCTGGCCACATCCTCCCGGCAGCCTTCTAGCCCATCCAGGGCTCCCCCAAACCCACAGCCCACCTTCGGGTCACTCAGCATGGCATCAGGGGTGGACAGGTGCCTTTATAACTGGAGGACCTGCACATAAAAGTCAGGAAAGATTGACACCCATACCCTGCCCAGCTCTACCAGGCAGCAGCTTTGGAAATGAGGTAGAGGGTTGACACTGTGCTGAGACTTAACAGAGATGGACACTGAGCACAAACTGTGTTCCCAGCAGAGGCTGGAATCAGGAGCCCTGTGGATCATTTCTGCTGGGGAAGTGAGGTGAGGGACAACTTAAGACAACTGTCATGGAGGAAATCAGGAATAGGGTGGTCTCTGGCCCGTTTTCTTGCAGAACATGGAAAGGTACACCCTCCCAGTGGCATGAACATAACCAGGGCAATTGGACAGAAGCAGCATCCCTGAGACCCAAGGCTTCCTCACTGTCACTCATGGGGCACAGATGCATGCACACACCGCACGCGCGCGCGCACACACACACACACAGACACGCCTGCTCTCTCACGCACTCACTCCCACGCCCATAACACGCACATTCACACTCTCTTTGTCTTCTTCAGGCACAGCCACTCCCTCCCCCAGGCCTGTTTTCTTTCCTGGTTCCCCACTTATTCCCAACACCCACAGGCCCAGGCGGACTTGGCCTCCTGAGTGCTGCATACATAAGGGCTGGATTTGGAGCGAAAGCTGCAGCAATGCAAGGGGAAGAGAGAATGTGGAGCCCATAGCAAGCCTCTTCCTGCCTCCCTGATTAATTCCGTTTCTTTCACTGACCACATGGCCTGGCCACAGGGATAGGCACGAGGGTGGCCTCAGGCCGGCCATCCCAGAGCCAAGGCAGTGCCACTCTTCCTAGTCTGACTCCACTGCCAGGTGGAGGAGGGGAAGCCAAAAGGGCATCAAGGGGCGTGGAGTCTGTCCCTGCTCAGGCCCCAGCCCTGTCCCCGATCTTGAGGAAATCACTGATCCCTGGACTTAGTTCCTCACCTGTCTAACAGAGGTCAGAATGTTTCCCCCACATCATGGCACCTGAGTGACATGTCTTTCAGCAAGAGAGATTTAAATTAGACGGGAAGGATTGGATTTTGAAAGGGAGAGTTCTTAAAAGCAAGGCTCCAAGAATATCTTTTTCCGTGTTTGCTCACATTCTGCAGCTTTCTAAAAAACCACCGCGTGGGTGACCAGAAGAAGGTATGAGGATTGCCTTCCCAGGAGAGAATTAGGCCGTGTTAATCCACAGCTGAGGAAGGCTTGCCTTCACACCAGCTGTTTCACAGCTCCCAGTTCAGGGGCTCACGTGAAGTTCCTGGGGCTGTTTGGCTCCCTTTGCTCCACAAGCAATTCTCCACATAGGTCAAAGGTGGGGCTCAGTCTCTTTCTTTGCTAAATATCCCACCCACTTATCACTTTCTTGGCTCCACTAAGGTTCACTGTGTGCACAGACCACAGGATCAAAGGGGGAAGTACACAGTCACAAGAGCCAACTATCGGTCACCATGCAGCTGAGAGACATAACACAGACATGACACAATCCTGAGAAAGTGTGCCACCATTCATCAGAGCTGGTGGCTAGGGTTGTATTTTAGAGTTGCCTCTTGCATTGCAGGCAGAGGTACTTGTGAGCTGATATAGAAAAGGTGGAAGTTTTATGGGGGCCCAGGGTGGTGGCAATGAGGCCACCCTTCATTTAAGAAGGCCTTAAGGCCTCCACAGCCCACCAGCCAGCATGCAGGAGGGAGGGCAGGCAGCTGAGCGGACGTATGGCTTGGGAGCTGGAAACCTGTGTTTTGGCTACAGTTGTGTCTGTCATGAGCTTCCCAGTCAACACTTCCAAGCCTTCGTTTCCACTTCTACAAACTGGGAGAACAAGGTGGCCACTGCTTGCCTCTCCCCACTGCTGCAGACTATAAGACTCCTGGCAGAACATGGGGGCACCCCATGCCCTTTTAGGGATGGATTTGGAGGAAGGGGATGAAAATCAGTCCCTGGGACCAGCAGATCCTATACATGAATCAAATGGTGGGAAAAGAAAAAGGAAGAAGTCCGGAAGGAAGGAACTTTGGCTAAGTGACTTGGAATGTCCCAAGTTCAAGTGCAGTTCTTATATGAGTTGACAATAAAACATGACATTGGACTGGGGAAAGGTGAGGCCGTTTGAATGCTCCAGGCTCCTATGTAGACAGCCCCCTGGAGCTAGGAGTGTCTAATCTGCCACAAGGCAGGTGCTGGGTGGAAGTATCTGGCTTCGATTTGAGCTCAGAAGGTCCCCTTCATGGGATTCAGAAAGCCCCTGCTCTGCTTATTTGGTGGAGCAGTCATACCAGTGGCCAGGCCCCAGCCTTGCCCTCAAGAAACAAGCCCTTGTCCCCAGCTCTCCCTCCATCAGAGGCTGGACTATCCTGAAATGTCAGCACCCCTCCCCACTGTGGCCTGCTGGGCAGAACATCCTCACAACCAGGAGGCAGAGACGTGGCAGCCCTCCCAGCGTCTCCAGCACAGACCCCACCCCCACACTTGTGCTCACGCAGCGCCATCCACTTCCCTCTCCACACCCCGTCCTGCCAGGCCCGTCCCACCTCCCACACAGAGCCTTCCAGGGGATCCTACTCGCTGCCTTTCTCGGCTCACTCTGCTTGCTGTTTCATTCACTCCTAGGAGGCGAGAGGTGGCATCCCTTTTACCAGAAAAAGAAATCAGGCCACCAAGACTGAAGTAGCTGCCCAGAGAAACAAGACAAGTGAGGGCTGTGGCAGGGGTGCACACTCCTGTGGGATTGGCTCCAGGGTCCACTTCCACACACCCTGTCCACACTGCTGCCTGCTCAAAAGCACTGGATGTGAACCAGCTCTGCAGCTCCTTCTATGTTGAGGGTCAATGTGCCCCCACCGTGTGTCAGGCCATGTTCAAGCCATGTTCAAGCCAAGGCAGGGCTTAGATGGCTAGGGTCCATCCTCCCCACCCAGGGCCTCCCAGTAGGGACTCAAAGGCGTATGCTCAATGTATTGCTGGCTACAAGAGCAGATGGTTCACATGATGACCGGCTACAGCTGCCAGAAACTCCAGAGTGGCCCATTTTGTGAGTCCTTTGCAGAGGATGCCCCTCCTGCCACCTCGTACCACCCAGGGCTTGCTTATTTTCTCCCCCAAAATTCTCACTTGGGGATTTGGCCCTGCTGAGATCCAGAGGTCAAGTGAAGGAGAAGATGGTCCATGAGCCCTGCCAGGATTGATTCTTTTTGGCCTTAAAAGAAATTCTCGGGGATCCTCTAAGTGTAGTGTGCTCCATCTTCCCATAGAGGGAGTGACTTTTGACACCTAAGGGTGCACCTGAAAATTAGTAGTCTTCTCTTGGCCCTCCAGCTGACCTCTTGTCCATCATGGGCAGAATAAGCCTGCCCATGTCCTCCTGCTGTTCACCTTGACCAGAGTTTGGGAGAGTACAAAGTCTCTCCATTGAGGACACCCAGCTCTCTCTCCCTCTGATGCCTCCCCTGAGAAAGAGTGGGATCTGGGGCTCCACTGACCTTCCAGGATGTGGCAGATCCTTCTGACCTTGTACTTTTCTCAGATTGGCCCCATTGTAACTTCTCGCCTTCCAAAACAGGTGCCAGGTGAGAGGAGTCTCCCAGGTCACATGCCTCAACTCAGATCCTGTCTCCTCCACCTCCTCTCCTGACTCACAGTACTGATGGCTCCCTGAGTTTTACATTCTAGAAGGACAAAACCCCTCCCCAGTACAGCTTTCCTGAGTTGTGGCCACAAAAGACACTTCTGGAATCATTGCAGAGAAATGGTTTCATCCCTTAGAAGTCCCATTTGTTTGTGAACCCATGTAATGAAAACATAGAAAAAGTAACACCAATGTTATTCATTGTTGACCTGTGTGTTCTGTAGCATTAATTGAGCTCCTCTTGTGTATCAGGCTCTGCATTAGGCACTGAGGAAATAAAAATAGGACAGTGGTCTGCCACTGAGGGAAACAGGACCCTATACTTTGGGAGCTCCCTGCTGGACCTTCAAGTCACAGCCATGTCAAAAGAAGCCAGAAGTCCCCACCACAGCTGTACCCCAAAATCCACCTACTACATGCACCAACTTGCTGCCAGACACAGGACAATGTGATGTGACAGCCAAGTGTTCCTGAAGGAATTGTTGCTGCACCAACCTTTGCTGGGACAGAAGGCCTGGCCTTCAGGAATGCACATGCTCACTGGCAGCAGGCACCCATGCCATGACTGGAGGAGCTGCAAGCTTTGGATCAGTTCCTGAATGTTGCTGAGAATCAGTTTCTCCTTTAAAAATACTGTTCGATGACCTTCTTCTGGTTTGAGGAATGCTTTACAGTGTTTTTGTTATCATCATTATTATCCTTACCAAATTCTAAGAGGTAGGCAGAGTACGTATTCTTTTGGAAACAAGGAAAATATAAGAGAGGCCACATAATTCGACCCAAGTCACATAGTGAAAGCAACAGAACCAAAACCCCAGTCTTCTGGGTCCTTCTTCACTGCTTGTTCTGGGATTGGGTTAGGCAGTCTTCAAAGTCCCTTCCCTTCTTCACTGCTTATTCTGGGATTGGGCTAAGCAGTCTTCAAAGTCCCTTCCAGTTTGCAGATGCTGTGACTCCACAGAATTGAGGCAATGGGTGCTTCAGAGCCTGAGTCCAGGCTCAGAGGAGCAGGGTGCTCCTGAATCAGGGCAGAGCCACTGCGAAGAGAGCACCAGGAGGAAGTGGCAGGACTTGCTGGATGCTCGTGTGTAAATCAGACCTGCCCGTACTTGACCAAGGTTGAAAACTCCGTGTTGCATAGTAATTAGATTTTTCGACAGCATTCCCCCTCTGGTTTATTTATCCAGCAGTAATTACTGCCAGCAGAGCTCAGTACTGGGACTGCTCAGCCTCCCAATCACATGAGTTTCAAGCTTGGTGGGGAAAGGACAGAAAAGAATTGAAGAGGCGACACAGTTGGGGCGTTAGATCACAGCACTTTTGCCTTGAAATAGTGGTGTCTATAATGCCCTTCACCGAAGGCATTTTCAAGACAGTGAGCGTATCAAGGTAGTTCACAGTGCTACTCTTTGAACTGAGGGTTAAGAGTGAGAGTTCAGAGCTGGATGTGTTGATATGCACCTAAAATCCCAGCACTCTGGGAGGCTGAGGCAGGAGGATCAGAAGTTTAACCCCAGCCTGGGCAACTTGGTGACTTAGCAAGACCTTGTCTCAAAATGAAACAGCGAAGAATATAGTTCAGTACAAAGACCCTGGATTCAATCTCTAGTGCTGAAAAAGGTAGGAAAAAGAGAGATGTGACCCTAGAACATACTTCAGACCCAGAAGCTATCAATCACATGAATCTATATCTTGCCCTGTTCCTCTCTTGGTTGTGGTGCTAAGTGGAGGGAGATGCCCAAAGGGTCTTAACTGCAGATGCAGGACATCTGGGTGGGATTGGCAGGGTCAAGGGTTGGCTAAGATTGGGTCAGACTAGGCTCTGCGTCCCATCAAGGATGGTGTCTATCAGCTCATTCGACTGGTTCTGCCTTTCCCTTTTGTCCTGTGGGCTCCCAGGCAAGATGCTCCCTGATAGGTGGTTCTAGCTACTGCTCAGATGCTGTAAGAAGCAGCTCCCTAGATCACTACAGGAACCCTACAGGTTGCCCAAGGGAGCAGTATCACTTGACCAACAGGAGGCATCACTGGGCTGTAGTATTTTGGTGCACAGTGCACATACTGGGAAGACATGTAGGAGGGATCTTGAGCCCATGGGTCAGTTCAGAGCAATGGGCAGCCAACAGGAAAGGCAGGAGAAGTGAGGGTCCTGTCTCTGGGCCCATTGCAGGAGGGTTGCGGGGAAAGACGATCAGGTAGCAGCAGCCTGTCGCCCTTCCGGCTCATCAAGGAGCCATCCCTGTAACAGGCATGTTTGCCCCAGGCCCACCTCCGGCTGGCCCCACCTCCTGCCTTCAAGGCCAAGCAGTTCTCAGGGTTTATGAGTTACAAAGGAGAAGCTGAAGCTTTTCAGGGTGTCTGGGGTTTATGGGCAGCTTCACAGGACAGGAGGAGACTTCCTTCTTCATCTTTTTCTTTCTGTTTCTCTTTTCTTCCTTCATTCTTCCTTTCTTTCCTTTTTCTTTCTTGCTTAACATTTTTCTCCCACTCTTTCCCTTCTTACTTTTTCCTATCCTCTTTCTTTCATTCTCCTTTTTACTCTGCTTCTCATCCTCCTTCCTCCCCTACTCATCTGCCTCACTGCTTTTCCTTCCGTTCCTCCCCCTCTCTGTTCCCCTGGGAGATGCTGCCACCCTTAGCATTTCCACCTGCCTTGCCCTGCACCTGTATTTCTGGTTCTTCAACACGGAGCAGATGCAACAGGGAGTTAGCAGAGTGAGGAGGGAGACCAAGGCCACAGCCAGTTAGTGGGTTGGATGTGGCGGAGTTCCCCAGCTCTGACTTCCTAGGGGCTTTCCTGGACTGGGTGCAGGAGGGGACAGAGGGGCCTCCTAGAGTAACTAAGCGGCATACTAAGGCTCCCTTGAGTTCTTTCGTAAAAGGCTGATCCCAAGACCCCAGCGTTCTGACTCGGGATGGTAGGGCACCAGCATCTTCCTGTGTAAAGAGCAGACTGGGCAACGCGGAGCAGGGGCCAAAACACTCAGGAGGGACCTGTGCTGAGCACACAAGCCACTCACATGCGACTGGGTACCTGAGCTAAAGGCTATGGAATTGTAGGGTAGGGCCAGGAGGGCTGGAGAATAAGGGGCTCCTGGAGGTGAAAATGGGGCTGGGTCCTAATGGTGAGGACGTCCAGGGGTTGTAAGAGAAGAGAGAGCTTCAGGCAAGAGGCACTTATCTGAGTCAGATACTTCAAGTGGCAGACCATAAATTGGATGGATGGGTGGATGGATGGGTGGATGGATGGGCAGATAAATGAATGGACAAATGGATCGTTGAGTGGATAGATGGATGGGTGAGGAACCGGTGGATGGGTGGCCAGCCTCAAGTAACCCCAAAAAAGCACTGGGCTCTACATTCCTCTGGTATGTTAAGTATCTATGCCTTATTCAGGATCCCAAGAGGCCTGAGACCTCCAACCACCACCAGACCCTTTACTCACCCTCCTGTCACCACCATAAGCCACCATTCTGGAACAGACCAAACAAGCACACAAAGGTTAAATCTGGCTGATTCCCCCCACCTCCTTGCCCCACCCTGAGCCCAGCATTCAGAGAAGAGTTAAGTGACAGAGCCTCGTTCTCCTGTATGAATTAATAATTGATTCAGTAACAAATCACTAATATTGCAGTAGTCGTGGTGAATAAGATAATGAATGTGTTCTGTCCAGGGAGTGTCGTGTTGTGAGGATTCAGCTGAAATTATTCATAAATGTGCTACTTTTCCTCATCTCCAACTGCTGCTAGTTTAGCTCCTCTTTTTAATCTTCCCAACCTGTCACATTCAATGGTGGAAATCGTCAGGCTCCATATATAGTAGAACATTAAGGGGGAGCTGCCAAGGCATTATGTCAAATTTCAATAGGTAATAGAAACAAAGTGCTTGAAGACCCTGTCCCATGTCTCAAGAAGTTAAAAAATAGGACTCCAAAAACTTTCTAGATAAACTTTTAATTTCAGCCGTGAAAGAAAAAGCCCAGATCAGAGAGTCTGGAAACTTGGACAGTGGCCCACTTTGCCACAAATTTGCTGTGTGACTTTGAGCAAGGTGCTTAAACACCCTGGACAAACTTTTCCATCTCTAAAAGAGAAATAGTGCCTTCCTGCTTTTTTCTTAGGAATAATGAGGGAACCATGAGACCATTGTTGGGTGGAGAGTACTCTGGGCCACTAGCAGGTAGCTAGGCTGGAGTTTTCCACCACCATTCATAAGGAAGTCATGGGCCTCTAGTCAAGTCAAGGGACTATGCCTTCCACGTGGCTACCTCTGGGATGACCCCTGCCCTGCCCTCTCACTTTCCTTCTCCACTGGACTCCACTAGACTCAGTTCAGCCACATCCCTTGTAAGCCCTCTCCTGACCCTGCCATCAGAACACTCCTCACATGTTCCCGTTTCTCTCTTCCTCCACACCTTTATCAGAACCTCATGCCCCTTGTTACACAGCTCTGCACTCCAGACCATCTCGTCTTTTAGGCTGCAAGCATTTCAAAACTAAAACTGTCTTGTACATCTTTGAATATTGTAAGAAAGAAAGGAATATTTGTAGAATGACTCTATTATTGGTAGGCAAGTAGGTAGATGGGTGGATGGATGGATGGGTGGATGGAGGGATGGATGGATGGATGGATGATAGGCAGATGAGTAGATGGATAGATGGATGGATGAGCAGATGGATGGTTGAGCAGGTTCATGCTTGAGTAGATGGGTAGATAGAAGCATGGGTAGAAGAATAAGAAACTGGCATCATACGGTTCTCATTCAGTGAGCGAGTGTTTGTGGAGTCCTTTCCATGCCTTGATGTTTATCTGTGTTGTACCGGGTTGCAGAGCAGAAGAGGAAGTGTCAGTGACCTTGCATGGATTGTGCTTGGAACAGGAGGACAGTGATAAGATGAGAAGGGAGAGTGGAGATCATGACACCGCAGGGGACAGACCCTTGGGATGTGCCTTTTAGAGGTTTTGTGTGCCCCCTTGCCCTACAAAGGAGGCCTGGGTTACAAAGGGCATAGACATTTAGCTCCATTATACAGCTGATTGGAGGCAGGGCCAGATTTCAGGTCTCCAGACAACCAGATTATTCCTCTTTCATGCCACACATGAAGAAGACAGGAGCCTCGAGGAGAAGAGGAGGACTGGGGCTCTGGCAGGCTGCAGGACTTGTCTGGGGAAAAAATAGTGTTGCAGAGGGTTGATGCTAGTTCTACTGAGTCAGAAGGGGCCAAAATGCTCTCTGTGGACCCTGCAGGGGTCAAACTAAAGAGGGACCCTCTAAGTAGATGTCACAGGAGTTGAGGGGCTGGCAGAATGGAAAGAAGACTGTCTTCTTTCCCCTGCATGTATCGTCCATCTGTCTTCATCTCTCTATGCAAACACATCCCAACCAAATCAAACCTTTCCCCCACACCAGACACATACCCTTATGCAGCCATCACCACAGAGTTCCAGTGCAAATGCTGATGCTCCACACTCCCCACACACCCAGAGATGCTCACTGACACAGGTGGACACACTTACATGCACCCACAGAAGGACAGAAATGCACCCCACAAAGCACACACACTCACACTCACGTGCAGGCACACAAACATGAAGAAACATACATGCTCATCCAAGCCTTCATTCTGAGTAAGTTATTAAAAATGTAGACATTGCTGGCTCCCAGGGTCAATATGTTGTTTTTAAATTTAAACATGAATTTCCATTTCATTGAGCCTCCAGGGCTAACAAGATGTGCTGTGACAGGAGCAGCTAGCTGGAAAAGGCATGATTGAAGATCAAGCCAATAATGCATGTGCACAGCCTGGGCCGGGAGGGAAGCCCCCTTTGCCCAGCCCTCACAGCCTGGTGTGAGCCACAGGCAGGCAGTGGGTGGCACTACTACCACTCAGCACTGATTTCTGACTCAGTAGACTAACTCATGTCTCCAACTTAAGAAAGCAGAATGTAATAGCAGAAAGAAGTCACTCTTAGCCAGCTACCCATCCATTCACCCATCCATACATTCACACATCCATCCTTCCATGTTCAATGGAAATCCAGACCTGGACAAGGACTGTGGAGGTAATGGCAAGAAGAAAAGTGATCCCTGGCTCCGTGAAGGTTCCAGTCTCATTGAAGTAAGATGTATGTCTCTGTGAACTCCAGCCAGGAGATCTTCTGTATCCTTGGACAGTGGCAGAGGTTCTGGAGTATAACCATGCCATAAGCAACCCCACTTCCAGGGTGTAAGTTCTGTGCAAGGTACCGTATCTGTCTTGTCCAATAGGGAGATAGCAGCACCAAACCTCAGTAGGTGCCCGGTGAAGTTCTGGTGAACTGGAATAAGATTGGGTTGAAATCCAGAAGGCAGACCCAGAGGTTTTGTGGGCTTGTGGCCTTTCCCATTCTGATGGCTATCAGACAGCAGTGTACATGGTGCATCAGTTCCATAGGAGTAAGTGAATGAGCTAGTGAATGAGTGTCTGAGTGAGTGAATGAGTGAGTGAGTGAGTGTCTAAGTGAGTGAATGAGTGAGTGAGTGAGAGTGAAGAGTGAGTGAGAGTGGGTGAGTGAATTAAAGAGAACTAACATATGGAGAAGCAGGGATGCTCAGGAGAAGGTAGATAAGAAGGCCTTTCTCTTGCATGCCAGGTGACTGGAATGGACAACAAATCTCCAGGGGGAGAAACAATGGTTGAGAATTGTACCCATGGTCAGGACTCTTAACAGAGAGGAAGGTATAGTCACCACCCCTGAACCAGCCCTTGAAGGAGCTGGTCAAAGGGGAGGGGGGACCCAGGCCACCTCTCTGTCCAGCTCTGCTCCCAGGGGTTACCCCTTTCTCCATAAACAGTTGGGCTGCTGCCTTTCTTCGACCCTTATGTTACAGCTTTGCCTAATATCACCTGTCCTCTGGGACACCTCTGATGGGGCTGGACTTGGTGTACTCTGTAGGGTTTAAGGTTTCTCTTATGTCCTAAATTCCAGTCAATACCTCCAGAGGGGTTAGAGTGAAAAGGAAATAGGAGCAATGACTTTCATGGACAAGTGGCTCCCATGGTCAAAGCTCCTGGAGATGGTTTGACCAAACCGGACCACCTTTTTCCCTTGTGCCATAGACACATACGTGCAAACACGCAACACACACACAGATGCACACAGGAGGATGAGCCATTTGTTGATCTGGTTTAGGTTCTGTCAAGCTCACCCAGTCTCACCAATGCAGTTACACATACACATCAAAACATGTGTGATAGAGTTTCCTTCTTGTCTAGATTTCTGAACTCGATAAATCTCAAGACTCTTCCCTTAAAAATCCAAGCTGTTTGGTTTGTCTTTGGGAAGCAGCCCCTCCCTTTGTCTCTTGATCTCATGGAAATAGAAATCTAGGAGTACTGCTCCTGCAGGTTACCAAGGGCTTTCAACTCTCATCAGGACACCAAGCCAACACCTGACCAGACCCCCAGCTGGGGCATTCATAGCCCATACCTACCTCCACTGGCTTGTATGCTCTCCTTGGATCTGCACACAAAGAAAATGAGTGTGCTAACTCATACCTGATTCACTCCACCATGCATATACACATGTACACAGAATACAACTGCTGGGAACACCCTGAGCCTTCACACACCATATCAATTGCCCCCAACAAGCACACAGGGCAAAACTTTCTACACCCTGTGTACAGCACAGGGTGCCCACATGCACAAATATGTATGTGCACACATGCACATAGGGAGATGAGCTGGCACAGAGTGTGCAAGGATCCTCACATATCCACAAGCACACAAGTGTTCTCAGGTCCCCTAATGGAGCTGCCAGCCTGATATGCTGGCAGCACAGGCAGGAGATGGGTAAGAGGCAGGAGCTGCCCACCTGCCTGCAGGCCTAACCTTTATGAGTCCAAAAACAGACACCTGGGCCTCTGGCCCTTTAAACATCCACTGAAAGTCTCACCTCTCAAATAATTCAGCAGAGGCATCAGCCAAAAGGGCACACTCTCCTTTCCTTGTCTTCAGGAGCACGAAAGGGAAGGAGACAGGGGAGAAAGGAGATTAATTGGAGCTGAAACTCTAGCCAGGGATTGTGTAGGCCCAGGTTGGAAGGGAGGCAGGGTGGGGGTCCACACTCACTCTTCTCATCAACTCTTTCTGTCTTTTATGCGCCACATTCTCCCAGGGACACGTCTAGATGGGGAGGGACAGCCACACTGTCCAGTCAACACCTGACAATGGCCCTGGGGCTGCCTGTGCTTCTATCATTCTCATTGGCCTTTCTCATTCCAGTATTAACAGCTAGCTAAACTCTTGAAGAGGAACAGCTCTCAGTCTGGGACCGGTGGTGCCCACGGCTCTACAGCTCTGCACGTGAAGGGTCACTTTGTAAAGCAAATTCTGTCTGTGGATCCAGAGGGACTCCAGATAGAAAAGAGCAGGGAACTGCCCTGCAATTCCTGCAGCAGATTTCAGGCACATACCCAAGTTTGTGCTCCTTCTGCCCCCTGCCTGTCATCATCCCCAGCTGATTCAGCTCTGGGAACTGTCCTGGCATGGGAATGGGCACAGGGGGCAGTATTTCCCAAGCTCTGTTGACCAGCTCCCTCTGTCTTCCCAGGGTCTCCCTGACCCTGCACACCTGGCAGCTCCCACCCCAGCAAAGTCTGGGCTGGGGTCTGCTGGTCCCCTGTTCAGGGTATCCTAGCATGGGCTGGATGCAACCGGGATGAGAACCAGGTTTCAGTTGAGTGTGAGGATTGAGCTTATATCACAGGGTGCCCCCAGTGTGGCATTTCCTGGGCAGGGATCCCAGCATCCCCCTGGGGATTGCACTGCACCCTGAGATTTCTCCCAACTTGGACCTCTTGGAACCACCTCCAAGACCAGATCAGCCTTCTGTGGGACTCTGTCTCCCACTCAGAAGGGACCCTTTCCCCCACTGCTCACATCCCTGCTCCCAGTTCTCAAGGCATTGAGGGGGAAGAAGGAGCAGCCCCATTCCAGTTTTGGTCCAGTCCTTCTGAGAGCCACTGGGAAAGTGTTTATTCATGTGGGAAATCAAATCACTAGGGAGAGCCGCAGTCCCCAGCACATGAGCTATGTAGGTCAGACTCGGGTTTCTTCCACATGACCGCCCTTTGGACATCAGAGGACAGCAAGCAAGCTGAGTCCCTGCCCCGGGCCCCTGGCCTTCACTTAGCTAAAGGTCCTATGCCTCATACAGGGATTCTGCCCAGGGTCAGATAGATCTGCTGCCTAGAGAAGGGTCCATTTAGGACTAGGTTGTGGTTGCTGTGGCTTCATAATGCTGGGACTGGAGAGGAACAGGAAGCAGAGAACTAAGACCCAGACACACTCCATGGAGCAGGACATAATGAGGAATTTGCACCAAGAAGAGTAGACATGGGATCACAAGAGAAGCTATGTCTTGGGAAAGACTATGCCCTGGGGCTTGCACCAGGCCTGAGTTCAGAATCTTCTCTTATGGTCTATGGGCTGTAGACAGTCACTTAGTGACACCCAGCCTCAGCCTCCCTGTCGCTCCTATAGGAATAATTCCCTGTGGTGTGGGCAACACGGTACCTGGAGTACTGCTGAGACTCAACGAAAAACAGCTGTGGGAATTCTGAGAGGAGCCAAGGGCAGGAAGATGAGCCTGGAACCTGAGAAGTCCACCTCTGCCTCCACGTCTATGAATCTGGAAGAACCATCGAGCACGTGTGAAGGGAACTTCAGACCTGCCAAACCTCCATAGAATCTCCACACGTCTTCCTCTCACATCCTCCCTACTACAGGAAACACAAGACTTCCTGACTTTCTCACAAAAAACGTGTACTCACTTAGGGTGGCTGAGAAGTAGCATGAGGAGTTGGGAGCCAGATTCTTGCATGTCTGAATATCTGGCCCTTTGGTCCCTTATACAGTTATTTGAAAAATGTGACTTGGTCTTCCTAAGGCAAAAGCAAAAGCTTCAACTCCACAAAGGAGGCTTCTTGAAGGTTGACGCTTGGCACGCACTTCTTATTACGGATCTGATAGAATTTTCCAAAGCAGTCTCCTTTCTAAAAGGAGCCCCCTGTTTCCCAGCCCACTGGTCTAAGAGCAGCAGACAATGGGGAGAGGAGTGAGGTGGAGAGGAGGAGAAAGAGGAGCTGATGGTCCCAGTGTTGGTGTCTCTTTCAGATGCCACTTTGTGCCCTCTAGCAGCATCCCAGCCACCTCACCTTGCTGATACTCTGTGCAGGCCCAATTTCAGGACACAATGGAATGCCAATGTAACCAGACCTTTTTTCAAAAAAAAAATCTCTTCTTTCAAATCAATGTAAAAATATTCTGCGGTACAGAGCAGATTTGATTAAAAAGGGAAAAGGTTGCTTGAAATATGCCCCAAAAAATTGAGCTAATGGGAATCTCATTCATTATTTAATCTCCTGCTTATCAGAACAGGACCAAAATGGAATCTAATATGGCATGTGTGTGGTGTTGTCCTGGAGAGCAGACAGAAGACAGGGAGCAGCAGGAAAGAAGGACAGATCAAGACTTGCTGTTTCACTTCATAGATTAAACCAGGCTGAGGGTTTTGAAGCAGATTAATATCAAGAGTGGGTCTCAAAATCCCAATAAATGTGTGCATGCATGTATACACACACATACACAAAGGCAGAAGCACATGATGGATATGTTATGTGATATCCATTCTTATATGTTACACTGTGATTCATAAACCACTGTACTACTGGATTTTTATTTAATAAACACAAGTAAAATGTATCTCTTCCTGCAGCAGCTCCAGGAGGTGATGAGACCAAGGAATGGCCAGGCAGGAGGTGTCTTGCACACTTTTGCTGTGCTGGCAAAATCTTCATTGTTCTAACAGGGTCCGGCAGTAACTGGAGCAAGTATCTAGTGGCCCTCTCCCTGCAGTTTTGTTGAAGTAGGGACAACATCTTTGGAGAGGTCCCTATGTGCCCAAATGTATGTAACCTGTGCCTTTTATTCTCCTAGTAACTCTAAAGATAATTTAATCACCCCTGGCTTCCACATGAGAAAAACGAGACAAAGATGTAAGGAAACGAGCCCAGGCCTAAAAGCATAGGAAGTGGCAGATCTACTGGACCCTAAGATTTGTGAATCTATTTCACCAGCCCATGTTGCCTTTCCTAAAGTCTATAAAAAATGAGGGCTGATATTTCACTCATGCATGCATGGCCAATGGACACATCAAAGACCATCCAAGTTTCGTTTTATTCCAACTAATCTCCTCTAGCACCCTCTAAGGCATGTCTATCTTGAATCTCTAGCTCACCCCATTTCTCCATATTCCCACCCCCATAGCACCTCTTCTGGCTTTGCTTCCAAAGGTCCACCTCTTCCACCCAGCCTACATCCCCAAGGTCTGCCTGCAAAGCACCTACAGAATACAAGTCCTGTAGGTTGCGTCACCTAAGAGTCATAATCCACACACAGCATTACTGGGTTTTCTTTCTTTTCATCCCTGCTCGACCACAAGAAACATTTGCTTTTCTCCACATGCTTTGTAACCAATGGGCCAAGTATATTGAGACAATGTCCCAGAAAATGACTACCTTTAGAGTTGTTCACCTGTGAGTTATTCATCACTCAAACCCATGCTGGCCCCACTGCCATGTCTCCCAATGTCCAGCAGCCAAGCTCTCTCCCTCTCATGCCTTGGAGGACCATCACGCATGATGCTGAGCCTAGGCTAGAGCAATAGGGACACGTGGGCAGTGAAGGATTCTTTATGACAGAGGGTTGTTTCAATGATTTGCTGTGCACTTTTGCTAAAGCATCCCTTCTCCCTCTACAGGATCCCTCCAGCCAAACCTGGACTGGGACGTAATGCAGGCATGTGTAGGGCATCCTCAAACCTGCTAACTTCTCTCCCTCCTGTAATGACAACCAGGAACAGCTTTACTTTACTCATCTTTGTAATTCAATTGGAGCTGTAAGGGAGTTCAAAAAAGAAAAAGAAACCTAGAGCAAGCCACCAAACAGCTTACAAAACAACTCAGCCAGGCAGTTTCTCCAGCAAACCCACATCTTATATCTTCTATGACAAAAAGATTTATAGCTATTTTTTATTAAAAAAGAGAGGGAGAGAGCTGCGGATAATCAGATCTGAGACGCAGAAATAGGAGCACGGGGGTGTTATGCATGTAAGTTATTTTAAAATATACTTCAGGTGCCTGATGGATTTTCCCCCTCCCTATTGGAGGGGGCAGCCAAGCCCCACCCCTTCCTGGCCTAACGTGATGGAATTGATGTGTGAAGGAAACCAACAGAGAGTCTATCTAGTATTTCCCAGGCACTATCTCTGAAGCTGCTTTTCCAGCCACTGCCCTCTTTCCTCAACAGGTAGAAAGGGGCCTCCTGCTGCCCATTGGAGGGAAGGATTCAGCCGCAGGCTCTTAAGACAGCTGACCAGCCCCTCAGTTTTGAGCTCCAGGCCTCCTTTTATGAATGCAGTAAACGACTGTTGTAAACAGGAAGCCTTTCCCTGCACTTGTGCCTGGCTGGCCTCCACAGCAAGGCATGCACTCCTCAAGTTTTCTGCGCTTCCTCTGCCTTCCTGGCCCAGAAGCCAAGCCCCCTTGGCTGGAAAAGTCAAGGCAGAAATTGATGTGTATGAAGCAGTGGGGCCTGGCCTCAGATTGAGGGGCCCTGTCAGGCTGCTTATCCAGCCTCCTGGCAGAGCAGCCCTGGAATGCAAAGATCTGAACTGGCCCCAACTGGTGGGAGGAAGGGAAGGAACACACCCTTCCCCATACATGCATGGGAAGATCTACACAGGACAACACTACTGGCTGCCTAGATGTTTTACATTTAGTGAAAATGACTGAGTGGTGTGAGGAAGAAGTGTATGGAAAATATGTCTCATACTATGAGGAACAGCGGGAAGAACTTGGGATCTGGAGGAAAAGGCAGTGAGGAGGTATGGACAGCCAGCTCCAGGCCGGAGAGGATCACGAGAAAACACTGGCAGGGTTTTCCAAGGGCTTGCGTGGCAGTCAGATGGTCACACTTCGTTTGTGGGCTTGGCTGTAGGTATGCACCCTCTTCCCTAGCTCCCAAAGCTCTCTTGAGACACCTGAGTCCTCTGTAACCTGAGCTCACCAAGAGCCAGAGTGTGTGGCAGGAGATTTATCTGGGCACAGGCACAACCCATCCAGGTGTGAGAGATCCCATGGGTTCGGGAATATCCTGGACATCCAGGCACACATATGCCCCATCCGGCAGGGTGCCTGCCTTCCAACTCCACTCCCATCTCCCTCCATGGCCCCTGTCCACTCTTTGTCAGCAAGTTAATCACATGAGAACAGAGAGCTCCAGAGGTGCCTGCTCAATGGAGCTCCAGATTTGAAAATGGGGACTACTTTTCTATCGAGTGTGGTCTAGAGAGCAGAGGAGGCTTCCTCTGTGGGACCTGGGTTATAAACTCTGGACCTTGGATTATAAACCGCCCACAGGGAGGAGCAGGAACAGGTGGGTTGGCATAGTGGGCACACAGGCACGTGTACTGAGTTGTCCTTGCTGATCCGTGAAACACACCTGTTCCTGGAACTATGATGTAGAGTAACCAACATGAGCTGTGTGGAGGCCTGGCCAGGTGCTGGGCAGCACCTATGAGCCGTGGTAAAAATCCCACTTCTGGTGGGAAATGTCAGCTTTTGATACCTGCATCTCTGAGAAGGCCTCTGCCCCCTGGATGTCCAGGGCAGCTGCTAGTGCCCATAGCTGGGAGGGCAACAGGCCTCAGAGAACAGGAAGTAGGGGCTGGGGCTGTTCCTCCATAGCCGCTGGGCCATCTGAATGGCAGGGGGTGAGCCACCGGCTGATTTCTTGAGAGCAACTGTAGCCTAGAAGGTCCACGCTCTGTCCCTGCTGCAGCGTCTGCCTGTCCATACACCTCACACACATACGACCCACCACATTATTTCATGTGCATTTATAGACACGCTTACCTGTGTCACTCACGCCTCTAACCAGCACTCTCTCCTGCCAAGTGAGAACACACACAATAGAAAACATACTTGCATCATGGCACCAGTCACACTGCACAAACCATCAGACATAGGTGGCCCAGCCTCCCCACCATAACACACCTCAACATAGCTCCCCCTACCCTGCCCCTCAATACCCTGACTGCCGGTTACCCTGACCCTCCATCCCAGTGAATTTTCCAAGCCCTTCTTGTGGGCTCACTGGCCTGGGGGAGGGGTGTGCAGAGCAGCAGGAGAGGGGGTGGCCTCGCCTTCATGGAGGGTGACTCCTGGTGTTATTTTTAAACATTCCCCTCATTTGCTAAATGAGGCTTTCGCTCCCTTTGAAGCGGCTGCTCCTCTCGCGGCGGGGGGCGGGGAGGCAGTGCCCTGACAGATGCTTAAGAAATTATGGGTGAAACTTGCTGACTCAGGCCCCAATTATTTGCTGTCCCGGGACTGTATTTAGTCCAATAAGTGCTGCTGGCTGGCTCTCCCTACCCTCCTCCCTCCCATCCTTTTTTTCTGCCTGCTTCTCTCCCACTCCCACTGCCTGTCTCAGCCCCAGTATCTTTACCCTCCTCCAGCCTCCCTTCCCGGTAACTGAACAAACAGCCTGCCCAGGGTGGGAAAAGATGGCCTCAGACACAGAGATACCCAGGCTAGGGCCAGAGCCTGCTCAGACCACAGCAGGGTGGGAAAGTCCCAGGAAGTTTCCCCTGAGGAGCATCCTGAAAAAGCTCCATGGTAGAGGGGGAAGTTGAGCTAAATTTGAAAGCCACTCTGGACTTGGTTGGATGTAAGAAGGCACAAGTCTGCCATGAAGAAAAGTAGCAGCGCTGACCATTCCTAAAGACGGAATCAGCTGGGCATGGGGGTCATGGCGCTCTGTCTAGGAGGAAGGGAAATCTTGCATTTAAGAAGCTCCCTCCAGCTCAAACTTTTGTTTGTTCTTTTACTTACTGTCTTTCTTCCTTGCCTCTTCTGCCACCAGACCCTGGCTCATTGCTACAACAAAGAACCACGAAAACCTCCCCACTTCCTCCCTCATCCACTCCCCATCTGCCTCCTCTGAGCTGAAGGATTGAGAAGGGTGAGGACAAGAGAAGGTGGGGTGGGGTCCCGTGGAACCCAGGGCAAGAGAAGTCAGAGCAGGGGCAGCTCCTTGGGGCATCTCTGATCCTGAACCCCTGGAAGGAGGAGGGCTGATGGAGGTGAGCATCCAGTCAGGCACAGTGGAAGATGGGTTCAGAAGCAGGAACAAGCATCCTCGGAGCCAAGTGCCTCTTCTCCCACGTGGGTAAGCATAGAGACAAATGGAATTAAACCTGAGTGCAAATTAAAATGGTTCAAACCAAACACTTACACACTCACCTCAGCAGCCTCCTTGCTCATTTCTACCTGATCATTTGCTTCACGGCCTCAACACAGGAAGGGACGGGTCCTCTCCGGGTGGCCTCAGGAAATGAAAAAAGGAAACAAATAAGAGACAGGGTCCAGAGACTTGGTGGTCAGGTAGGGGAACTGGAGGCCCAGAGTGGTGCACTGATTTTTCCTAGGCCACCAGGAAACTGATGGCATATTCAGAATTAGAGTTTACATCCACAGCCAGACAGCCCCAGGGGGGACGGCAGGCTACGGCCAGGGAGTGATGCAACTGAGCAGGCAGAAGGACCAGTGTCTGACCAGGCCTCCTTAGGGGTCACTCCAGGCCCAGAGTTAAGCCAGCGGGGGCCTGGAAGTACCACATTCCCACTTCCTTACTGGGCACCTCCAGGAAGGTGGGAGACTGGGCCTGGTTAGGTCCATTTGAGTGGCAAGGATGCTAAATTGTTTCCTTTTCTTTCTCTCTACTCCAATACAAACTTTTTTTCCCCCTGTGGTATCATTCATTGGTACTTTACATTGAGCTACATCCCCAGTCCTTTTACTATTTTTTATTCTGAGATGGGTTTTCACTGAGTCATTAAGTTGCCTAAGCTGGTCTCAAATTTTTGATCCTCCTGCCTCAGCCTTCCAGAGTGCAGGGATTACAGGCATGAGCTACCATGCCTGGCTAAATACAGCATCTTGAAGGCTCAAACTTTCTAGTCCATGCATGGCCGGTCCCTGGGAACTTTAGCATTTGCGCTCCATCAGGGGAGGTTAAACCACCTTAGCCAGGCTCTATAGCTCACTGGCTAGTATTAGGGTAGCTCCCCAAAGCTCCTGACCCTTGGCTGCACTGCATGCAGAACTGGCTGTTAGGGCTGTTCTGAGGACCAAAGGAACTGCTGCAATGACAGCTCCTGCCCCCTGCCCAGTCCACACAGCCAGTATCACCCACAAGACAGTGGCTAAGGCACCTCCCCCACAAGCACAGGCTCACAGTGCTCTCCAGGACCTGTGCTCCTCTGGAGCCAGGACAGAGCTTTCACACAGTAGGTGCTTGCTGAGTGGTCAGACACAGGCAACCCCTGAGAGCTTCTGCCAACTGGCCGTGCAGTTCCGTTCTAAAGGTAGTATGACTGGGTGGGCGAAAGGAAGCACAATGAATGTTGCTCTTTTCATCTCTTTGTGAGTGAAGACCCATCTGCACCTTCCCAGGTGTTCAGCAGGCACTGGCAGAGCCCAGACATCCCAGTGGCAAGTCCAGGCCAGACCAGGCCCTGGTTTCACAGTGTTCTTGGGACCAATGACGTGAGCAGAAGCAGCCAAGGAAAGGTGCCCACCACCCAAATCGTCCTGAGGCAGCCCCTTGGGGTCCCTGCCAGGCCCAGGCCTGTGTCAGGAAGGCCCAGAAGCCACTGCGATCAAGCTGTTCCAACAGTAGAACACAAATCAGCCACCCTCGGCCCTGCCGTTTGCCAGAACCAAATTCATGAGCCTCTGATAAATAATTCAGGCTTCTCCATCTGTGGAAAAGTTGGATTTGGCCTAATTTCTCTCATAAACAAAGAACATCATCTGCTCAGAACAGTAAAGTAGACACCTGTCAAATTTTTCAAAAAATACAGATTCCAGTGAACCTCATCCATTCCAAGCCTACGATCTTGGAGTCCGGATCACCTTTAGGGATCCAGTGAACACGACTGGTTAAGAACACAAATTCTGACTTGAGAAACTGTGGCTGAGCATTTGATCCAATGAAGAAGAGGTGCAGTGTCTCACATGCTTTCACCAGTGATTTAAAACCTGATGCATGCACCTAACTGCAGCATTTACTGAAATCAGTCAACTGATTTGTTTCTAAATAGGATTTCCTTGAAAAACATGAGAGCAGGAGATACAATTCTTTGGAAATATTTTTGAATCCATGTGTGTCAGGCTACGGTTCTCAGAGAAAGAGAAGCAACATTTAGGTAATGGATACAAGATAGATAGATAGATAGATAGATAGATAGATAGATAGATAGATAGATAGATAGAAAATAGATACATAAAAGAATCAGCTCATGTGGTTGTGACTGACATGTTTGAAATTGTAGGGCCAGCAGGCCACCTCAGGAACAAAATGGTGCTGCAATCTTAGGCAAAATTTCTTCTTCCTCAGGGAAACCTCAGTTTTGCCTTTCAACTGATTTGATGAGGCCCACCCACATAATTGTGGATCATTTCCTTTACTTAGAGTCAAGAAATTGTAGATGTAGATTGAGATGTTACTTGAATCAACCAAATTCCATCACAGCAACACCTAGATTAGTGTTTGATTGAATATCTTGAGTACCAATGCCTTGCCAAGCTAACATAAAACATCTCACCAATCCTCCCCGGCTTTCTCTTGGTATCTCTTCTCCCAGCTGGCCTATATTAGTGAGGCTCATCTGCATAGATGACAGGCAAAGCCTCAGGGAGTGTCTGAGTCGGGACCAGTATTGCAGAAGATGTGCTTGGGGACACTGAAGCCAGAGCTGAGTTGGTTTGCCCAGAATCATGTGACTGGTTGGGTAGGCAATAGTCTTCATGAGTCAGGCTTGAAATATCCTCATTTGCAGGAGAAAGACCCACTCTGCCTGCCTCCAGGTCCTGAGTCAAACCAACCATGGGATATGGACAATGACTGGTTAGTCTGTCTTGGGCATTTTGTGTTTCTATAATTTGTAATTTTCTGGACAAACTGTTTTCTAGCCTGTTCATAAAATATCCCACAGAATACCTAGCATCCTGGTGGTGATCAATAAGTATTTCTCAAGAAAAACAGCTGTAAACATCTTCTATGAGTTGTTGAGCTTGGGGCCCTGTCATCTGGCACAGTAGATGTAATACATGCTCCAGAAATGCTGACCAAGGGGGTCTCCAACAGTGGGAAAAAGAGTGCAGACCCTCCCCATGGGTGGGAATGCACTAACCACTACAACACAGTCACATAGTAAGTCTGTATGTATTCAGGCCTCTGTAAATCCCCTCTGCCTCCCAAAAGGATGTGGCTGCTCTATTTTACAGGTGAAAGGTGTAACAGCGTAGGGGACTTGTCCCAAGTGAGTAGGCTCATCAGTGGATCTCCCAGGCCTGTAAACACAGTGCCCCACCTGCAAGCTGCTTCTCTCTCATGTGTCCTCACACCTTGGAGATGAAGGCAAGGCATTTCATGTAGTGTCTCTGAAGGGTGCATGTTCCTGGCCCTCTCCTGACCTGTGGGTCTCCTTGGGAAGAACCTGGAGGGCCTGGTGGTTCTTCCCAGAGGGTGAAACAGAGGGAGCTGGCTTGTGCACAGCTGGAGATGCTCATGGTCCCTGTGGGCTCACTCCTGGACCATAGCAGGAGGCCTCCAGGTCAATAGCAGATCTCCTCCTGAGGCTTCCCAACTTCGGAGCCAGGCCATAAAGCAGCATAAGCAAGGGGCCCACAGGCCTTGCAGGGTGAGTCCTTCTCTCCAAAGATCATGATCCCAAATAGAAAAGTTCTCCTCCTGGTCATGTTGTACCAACCCAACCTCTAAGGACAGCACTGTCACTGTCACTCTGGTCTCCTTCTGCCCACATTTCCAGCTCCCTCTCCTTTTTGACCTCCAAACTCCAGAACTTTAGAGGAGGAAGCAATTTGGCCTGGACTGCTATTAAAAGGGAATGAGAGACAAGCCTCTCAGGCCATAAAAGCTCTCCCTGCTGGCTCCTTCTCCACAGCAGTGGGCCGGCAGCTCTGTCCCTCACCTGCGTACTTGCCCTCCTTGAAGCACCTGCCCTTCACACTCTGGATGGGCCCAGGATCCCTTTACAGCCCCTTTACAGTTCTGCTGCTGCCACCACTGCCAGCCTGACTCAGGCCCGAGTGGGCAGGATGGGAGAGGGGAGGCAGTCCATCATTAGCAGAGGTCATGGAAGGAGCCCAAGCTGGAGAAAGCAGAGCCAACCTGTGTCAGAACAGAGCACATCCAAGGAGCCCCTGGGTTCCAGGCACAGGATTCCTGGCAGATGCAGCCATGGAGTCAGAGATGTGAGTTCAAGCTCCAGCTCAGCTCTACCCCAACTAAGACTGGGCTTCGTCCCTGATGAAAATGCCAGTGACACCGGTCACTCATGTACGGTCACCATTATTTACAGAGTATGCAGGAGACGGTCACCAATCAAGCAGTGTTTGCCCACTGTGGGCCTGGTGTGGGGGCTGCATACTTGTGTAGCCGAGCAGGAAGTAGTGAGAGAGAGTCTCCTCATCTGGACTCCTCAGCTCCTCAGTGCACGGTTTGCATATCCCAACCAAGCCTTCCAATGTGCAGGTGAAAAAAACTAAGCCTAGAAATGACAGGTGGCCTCCCAGGGCTACACAGATGGTCCCGCCCCTACCAGCTGCAGTCTCCAATAAAAACTCCAGGCAGGAAGCTCTGGTTCTGTCTACCCAGCATTAGGCACTACCCAGGACCCTGAAAATATCCCTCTACCAGTGAGGGGTCGGCCAGAGCTGTATACAAACCTCCTGGGCTCTTAAAACAGAGACATGAGGGAAGATCTGTAGGCACTGCACCACCAGGCAAGAAACATGGACAGAGGTTGTGAATGGTAGAAATGAGGGTGGCAGGCCTTGTGGCACCTGGCAGGGGCAAGGGTGTTTGGGAAGCTGGGGTAATGCCAGAGTGGGGAAGCACATGGGCTGAGTGTAGCTGGTCAGAGCCCCCATGCTCACCTGCCCACTGGGGGACAAGGAGCCAGCTGCCAGAGCGGCAGGTACACCCATTGCACAGCAGAATGAAGACATCCAGGTCCAAGGCTGTGCCTCCAGAGACGGAATCCTGGCTCTTGCTACTTTAATTAAGAAAAACAAAAGACATGAGCAGGGCGAGTCTGCCTGGGAGATGCTAGGGAGGTAGAGTCGATGGGTTCTTGGCTTTCTCTTAGAAGCTGTCTGCAAGGAATGCATGTGGTGGCTTGGCCTAGGCTGCCAGTAAGCCTGAGGTTAGGGGTTCACACTCCACAAGTCATGGGGCAAAGATCCAAAATCCTCACCCCAGACTGATCCCAACCACCTACTCAAAGTCACCCTAGCTCTGTCCAGCCACTTGCCCCATCCATGCTATTCATGCACTCAGCACTTTCTGAGAACCTACTCTGTGCTAGACTCAGTGCAAAAGACATTGAAATGAGCCCCACAAGCTCCTTACCCTTGTGGCTGTTTACTTCTCCTTTCTTTTTCTTTCTTTCTTTCTTTCTTTCTTTCTTTCTTTCTTTCTTTCTTTCTTTTTTTTTGTACCAGGGATCAAACTCATGACCTCACACTTGCCAGGCAGGCGCTTATGCTACTGAGCTAAATGCCCGGTCCCTACTGCTCCATTCTTTACCTATGTCTCCCCTGCACTTTTAGTTGCCTATGTTCATACCTTTTTAATCTTTCTAAAAGTCCATTCACAGCCACCATCTTGAGGCATGTTCTTAATAGCCAAAAATTTACAGATGGAGAAAGGGCAGTGCAGCTAAGACAGAAATGTGGATCTTCTGGCTTGTGACAGCTCAGTCCTCAAGCCTTGTGGCACAGTCTGTACTTACACAGCCTAGTAGATGACATGGAGCTGCACAAGAGCACTGGAGCCAGGGGTTAGGGTGACCTGCAGCTGCTGAGGGAAAGGGGAACAGAGGAACTTCCAACCTCACACCCTGCAAGGTCACATAAATGTATCTCTGCTGTTCCCCAGGAAATGTAAGAAGTCAGAGACATTGTCATCTTGTACTTAGTTGGAAAGAGAGCCCACCTACACAGGCGAGCCAGAATCCAGCTGCAAGATGGATTTACCTAGACAAGAATAGGGAGAGGTGACCAAAAGAGGACCTGTGAAGAGCAAAGAGTGAAGATGCTAAGGATAAAACTGCCAGATAAAATCGCTGGGATCTGAAGGGAGCAGATCCTTATGAGGGCAGGATGTAGGTCGGAATGGGGAGAGATGGATTGGTAGGGCCAGCTGGAGGGTCTGGTAGGGCCTTGGACCCCAGGCTGGGGAATTCACACTTGGTGCCATGAGCCCTTTCTCCTTTCTCCTCCAGCCACTGCATAGGGGCATTAGAAGAGGGCCTGGTCCTAGTGTGTACCATTTGGAGTCCTCATACCCTGGTGAGCAGGGCTGAGCCTCAGCCAACCAAGAGTCAGTTGGATTGGCCTTTGGCACTCCCCACTAGTTAAAGGAATCATTCCTCCCAGGCAGAAAACACCAGGTGACAGAGTGACACTGTGAGTTGAAGACCCCTCACTGACCCATCAACCCCTTAGGGTGGGTTGATGTTTTACAAGAGGAGCCCAGAGAAGAGCTGCTAATCCAAAGTGACCGACCACTAACAATGGACACCAGGACACTATGGGTCACTATCCCTGCACAACTGTGAGCACTCTGATGCACACACAGAGTATGGACACACTTAGGGGAAGGGTACGGAGCAGTCAGCCTGGGCTGCAGCCTGCAAGAACCTAGCAGGAGCGGAGGGAACCTGACCGAAGCAGGGAAGGAGGGAATGGGAGGAGAAGCACGCCCAAAGTGACTCTACCCAAGGCCTGAGTCCTAAGTGCCACAAGACAGATGCAAACAGGACTGCAGAAGGGAGTGAGAGGGGCAGATGTTCCATAGAGGAAGTGGCCCAGAAAGGGCACATTTACCCCCCCAAAATAGGGGGCTAGACCTGGGAAGATATGGAAACCTTGTGGCCACAAGGCTGGGGCCTTTTGCCACTGAGGACTGGCTCTGGGCAGGTGGACTTAGCTGGGGGTGGGAAGGGGGTCACAGACCACCATGGGGACAGGGAATGGAAGCTGGGGGAAGCCAACAGTATCGAGGAGAATTGGGGGCAGAGACAGGCCTCCCAGGAAGGAATCATACTGGCAGGGTCCACAGGACCCAGTCCTGAGATGGCCACAGCTGTCACAGCACGAACAGGTCCCAGGAACCTGCCCCAGTCTAGGAAGAGCGGACTGGACCTGGACTGGACCGCAGACTTTGGGCCCTAGACAGAAAGACTGCCCTGGTGGGAGTGGTTCTCACCTCTCTGTCCCCTCCCCCACATGTGTCTGCAGTGGAGCTGGAGGGGATGCTGAGGCTGCCTTGGGAAGGGCTGGCATCGTGTTATTGAGACATCTGTGTCTCTAATGAAAAGTTACCCGTTGCCGGGCAGGGGAGAGACACAAATCGTTATGAATCAATTTAGCTCCGGCCAGCCATCTGCCCCGGCCTCGCGTGGGGGAGCCGCGCTCCGCGGCAGGGAGGAGTCGGTGCGCTCAGCTCTCAGCTGGGCCTTGGGGCTGGTCGCGTGGCCAGGAGAGGACCGGGACCCAGGGCAACCCCAAGCCTCGCCAGGGCAGACGCCCGCAGTGCCGCTCGGGGTTCCCGGAGGCGCAGATCAGGTAGTTGCAGGGCTGTGGCTCGGTTCCTCGCGGCCGGTCCCGTCGCGTCCCTCTCCAGTTCTGCGCTTCGCCTGCGCCCTCTCCGACCCTCGTGTTGTCCCCGCGGGGGAGGCAGGCGATAGCGCAGCCAAAGCTCCGGCCTCGGTCACCGCTCGGTTGCCATGGAAGCCGCCCCGCCCCCGCCGCGCGGTCCCCTAGCATCTGCCGCGGGCCCCTCCCGCGGGCCCGGAGCCCAGCGCCGCCCAGAGGAACGCGCCAGTTGTCGCGCGCGCCCTGTGGCCCCCGACAAGCTGGCAATTTGTTGTTGTTTGTCGAGTGCTTTTGTCATGCAAATCCCAGAGCCAGCCGCTGGCACCGGCTCGCTACAAAGGAGGTGGGGTGTTTTTGCCTTTTCCCCTCCTTGGCCTTTGTAGTTGAGAGCGTTGGTATTCCTTACGATTTTTTTTAAAGTCACAAAAAGGATTTCTCTTGTTTAATTTTATTTGGCTTTAGCAACTGTAGCTCCCCAGTGCGCTCCACCCACCCTCAAAGATGGTGGAGGTAGGGAGCACCCCCCCCATAAGAAGCTGAAGGAATCTCCCCAGAAGAGTAGGAGCCCGCACCTCCAAGGCACAGGCCACCCCCATCCCATTTCTTGTACCCCTTCATGGATATAAGACCTCAAGCTGCTGGTAATGCCTCCCCCTCCAGTCTCCGTGGGGACTGAGTTCCCCTTAGGACTGCAGGGAGCCCACGTGGGCCCAGGCTCTAATGCTAAGAGGGCTGGCTCCTGGAGGTCAGAGCCACCCCTGCGCAAGTCCAGGTACAGCTCCTTCTGAGGGTGGGAGCTGGTTCCTCACTGGTTCTTTTGTACCACCAGATCCCATGATAGGCAGGAACAGAGCTGGATTTCCCAAAGAAAATTTTGGTGAATTCTTGGCAAAACCAAGATAGCAAAGATTGTCCCCTTGATGAACCCTTTGACCAGTGTCAGATCTCCCTGAACCTGAGTGGCCTCAGGCAAGTCCCAGGTAGAGCCATCAAGCAAGCCCGAGTGGCTGCAGGACACAAGGGCATGATGGAGAAGAGTAGGACCATCTTCCCAAGCCCTGCCCGTCTCCCAAGTCCAGGTGTGTTTTCACCACACAGCCCTCAGGGTCCTCCTGGTACCAGGCCCTGTGCTGGACACAGGGGTGTCTCAGAGGACAAAAGCTGCTGTCTCGGACATGGGCGGGGCAGAGGGATAATACACTGATAAGGTCAGGCGCCATCAAGTACTTTGAAGGAGAACCGGTGGCACAGAGGAAAGCTTTTTAGATGAGGTAGCTGGGAAACCCCTTGGAGGTGACTTTGGTTTAGGACTGCAGGGGCCCTGAAACACTCACGAAAACAGCACACTGCCCCCCTGACGCCTCCTCCTCACCCCTACCAATCCTCTTTTCTTCAAGGCTTGCCTTCTTCAGAAAGCATTCTCAGATGTGCCAACACAGAGCCCAGTGCCCGGTGCTAAATGCAGTGTGTGTGTGTGTGTGTGTGTGTGTGTGTGTGTGTGTGTGTGTGTGCGCGCGCGCGCGCACGCGTCTGTGTGTTGTGTACACATGCACACACATCTGTGTAAAAAAGTTGCCTTTCAAGGTATGAATTGCAGGTTCTTCAACATCAGAGTCCAGTGCTTTGGGGACGGGGAAATGGCCCACTAGGGAGTACTGCCAAGCTGCGCTGGGTACCATCTTTACCTGGGAGCACAATGAGCTTCTGAAGTGCAAGAAACAGCCCATTGTTTTTAGAAAGGGTGACTGTAGTGTCACAGTGGGTCTTCTCCTCCTCCTCTTCTCAACTCTGGGTTCCTGGCTGGTCACTGTGGTCACTACATCAGCATCCACCAGCTCACACATAAGCATGCAGTTCAGCAATGCTTTCTGGGCTTGTCCTTTATGCAAAAACGGTGGTCTAGTACAAACTCCAGGCAGTAGAAGCTGATGCAGGATTGGCTGTGGGGGGGGGGCATTCTATGATGCGAAAGCCAAATGGGTGTCACAGGCCTGGCTGGACAGGCAGCATGATCAGGGTCCCAGCAAATGGACACATAAAACCAGCTCAGAACTCTTCCTTAAAACCATCCTGTGCTGGGGAAACCTTTTTCTTACACTTTCTTCACCACTGGGATGAGCAGACATGCACATGAGAAGGTAAATCATCATCAGAAAAACTTCGTTAAAGAGGAGTCTAATGTTTAAGGAGCACCAACTATACTTTGGCCATGGCACTAGGAATCAGGTCATCAAGACAAGTAAGGGAGGCCATGACACAGTGGGGAAGACAGATACATGAACAGATCACAGCAAAAACAGAGACCTGGTACAGAGAGGTGCCTAGCCTAGAAAACAGGACCTTTTGCTTGTAGTGGTGCACTTGAATGAACACAGACTGTTCTTGCACGTGGGAACTTGTCAAGCACCACCTGAGTCAGAGGGTTCAGAGCGGATGGTGCAGTCTGCTGCTGAGACACAGAGCTTCAGAGCGGTGACAGCTGCCTGCCAGGGGATGCTAGGCCAGTTCTTGTAGGTACCAGTGTGAGTGTGGCTCCTACAAGAGGGCAGATTTGCCTGAGGCTGTGTCCAGGTATCCTAAATGGTTAAGGGAAGATTTGCAGCCACAGATCCTCTGCTCCTCAGGAAATAAATGTAATTTAAAATGCAGGGGAGCCTGAGATATTGCTCAGCAGCACAAGTGCCTGCCTGGCAAGTGTAGGGTCCTGAGTTCAATTCCTGGTACCAAAACATAAATAAAATAAAAGGTAGGGAGCTTTTTCCAGGAAGCCTGTCTTCCTGCCTGCTTCTTATGTTTAGTCTCTATTTCCTCCAGGGTATGTTTTAGGGTCCCTCTCAGGTGTCCATCCTCTTCCTTCTTTTCCCACATCTTCTATCTCATACCACCCAAAGCAGCCACACCATTCCAGACATGACTGAGGTGAGAAGACTCCTATATCCAGCCGTGGTGACAGCTGACAAAGGTACAAAGTCAGGCACATCAAGGAGGACTGCTAGCCCTCTCTGCAGCAGCTGTCCCTCTGCTCTATTCCATTAGCATTGATCAGGCTGGGTCAGGGGGTGGCCAGCCTGCGGCAGGCACCTGGAGCTTTCATGATGACTAATGGCCATGCCAATGGCACCCCTACCAGCGCCCATTCCACCCAGCTCCCTCCCTCATGGTGCTTGTTCCAATTGTTGGTTCACCCATTCATTCATTCATTCATTCATTCATTCACTTACTTTATGATACACCAAGTCCCACAGACTTCTCCACCCCATATCGAATCCTGCTTATCTTTGCCAGGTCCCCTCCAAATAAGGCACTGATTGGCCCTGTCAATCAACCTTATCTTAGCCATTCTCTATATGCCCAAGAGAAGGAAAGGAAACTCTGGTGACTGCCCTTAGAAAGTTTCCTGTACCTGGGGAGAAAAGACCCAGGTGCACAAACAATTAGGAGACACCATTCAGTCTCAGTATGGCTAAGAGATGACTTGAGAAACAGAGCTGCCAGTCCTATAATCCCTAGGGGTTTTAGGAGCTTTCAGGGGTATCCTAGAATGGAGATGAGGAAGAATCAAGTAGAGGAAAACAGCTACACTGCTTAGGGCACCTCTATAACCCTCACCAGAGGTTTCCATGCAACACACACCCACAGAATATGTCAATTGCATGGATGGGCAGTGGGAGCTTAGGATCTTTGAGGAATCCTGAAGCCAGCAGGTCAGCAGGGGCACAAAGACACATTCCCAGGGGTCTGTCAGAGCTGCCACTTTCTCACTCATGGGTGGAACAGGGCAGACTGAGGCCTCAAGTCTTGCTCAGGGGAAGTCTGGACACCTACAACACTGCCTGGGTGCACCCCTGAAGTATCCATGGCATGTGAGTGTGAGAGACCCTGACTGTCTCCTAGCAGTTTGCAGGTGAGGCAGCCATTTGTGATTCTGTGTCTGGGTGGCTGTGGATAGGGTAGACCACAATGCCTGACTGGGGGTGACAGATGTGTGCAAGAGGTGTGGTGTTTTGCTGATCCAGAGGCTCATCCATGGTGTCTCACCACGGAGGTATGTCCAGGTGCACATGGGTATAGGGCAGAGGAAGCTGTGAGTTTCACACAAGTGACCATCCTGGGGAGTCTTTCTGGGTGAATTTGCTTTCCCTACACACCCAGAAGTCCAGCCGTGATGAGCAATCACAGCCCAACCCCTCCCGCACACACTTTTAATCAATTTGGTGCTTTCTTGTCAAGAAGACAAGCTATTTGCTTCCTGAGGATCAGATGGTGATGGATGAAATATAGGGAATAATTAAATTAGCAGTGTAATGGTGGTGCAAGCCTCAATTAAAAAAATATTTCCATTGTCGTAAAGTCTGGCCATAAATTCTGGGAGCCCTACATTCTGGTGTCCTGCCATGCTTGGTAGCCAGACTGGCCAGCCTGAGGATGTGGGCTCTGACCGCAACTGAGGAGCCCAGAGCAAGCATGGGCTGCTTCAGAGAGACTCTGGTACCACAGTTTGAAGCCTCCCCTACCCAATGCCTGTTGTCTGTCACATCTGACCAAGATAGCATCATTCTGTGACTTCATCTGCTATCCCCTAAATTTTGGGTGTGTCCTCTACTCTCAGCCTAGTTCATGTGTCTCCCTCTACATTTCCTTGCACTTCAGACAGACCACGAGGAGGGTGGGAGGGGAACCTCCTGCCCTTCTCCACCAGCAAAGAAGGATGATGGCCTGTGCTGGAGGAGCTGGGCAGGGGACCCTAGGAGTCTTGAGTGAACTCCAGAGGACCATGGAGAGAAAGCAGGGGTGCCTGATCCCAGAAGCACCTAGAGAAGCCCTGGAAACATACCGACTGACAGATGGCTCTAGGCCACCCTGGGGGAAGGTCTCTGGGACAGGAGAGCCACCTGGATTTACAAATGCTGGAGTGCCCTAGGCAGAAGGAGAGGGTGTTTCAGAGAATGGGGCAGACAATGAGAATGAGGGGAAGAGGGGAGGGAGACCACACTCAGGAGGCACCCGGGGCTTCTCAGGAGGCCTCCCGAATGAGGGGGCTCTCGGAGCCTCCCTCCGGCAAGCACTTACTGCAACAACTGCTCATTGTATGGCCCATTATGCTAATGAAGTACAGCAGCAGACCTGAAAGGGTTTTGTTGTTGCCTTGAGCTCATTAGTAACGGAGAGGGGCCCCAAGCAACAGGAACATTGTGTGAGAGCCAGAGCCAGTGAATGATGCCAGGCCAGGCCTTAGCTAATGCTGAGGGGGGAGGAGGGGAGAATGGCAGAGAAGGAAGGAGACAGGGGAAGAGAAAAGAAGAGAGGAAAGTCAGAAGCCAGTGGCTGGGGAAAGGGGCTGCATTCCCACTCCCATCACCTTGTGTGTAGCTTCTGGTAACCTTGGGATCAAGCCTGACAAATGTGCCCAGGTTGGCAGTGACCTGGCATCTTTACCTCTCTTTCCCCCATCAAAGAAGCTTCTCTCAAACTTCAGTCCCTCCTCTCTTGTCCCCTGCAGGGTTGCGTTAGAACACAGAGGTGGCAATGAAAACCTAGAGGGTCACAGAGCATCTTGAGCTGGTGGAGGGGAGGTCTGGACAGATGCTAAGGAGAAAGTTGGCTGACCCCGAGCCCCAGGCTACCTCTGGAATAGGCCTGGGTTCTGCCCAGAACTGATAAGAGAGTGCAGGATGCTCTCTGCATGTGCCTCCTTTGCTAGCGTTGGCTATGGATACTTAAGACATGATGGGCTGGCTCCAAAATCTATTGGGATTTGCTCGCTTGGACAGCACATATACAAAATCTATTTGGATTACAGCTGGAAGGAGCCGAGGGCTGGTTGGAAAGCAGAGCATGTTAATGATCTGCTCAGGAGTCTGCAGTATAGGTCCAGCCCACAAGGATGCTGCTGGGACAAAGAGCCTAGAGCCTAGGTGAGCCCAGAACTCCCCAGCAATCTCTCAAAACCAGAAAAGGCTCAGAGTAGAGTCATGGGTTCAAAGTCTCTGGGTTTGTCCACAGAAATTAGAAAGAATAACTGAATCCTGTCCTCTGAAGGGATGGACACTGGACAGCCTGGACCTGGCTCCATCTTGGATCAGCAGCTGAGAGCTCTTGGATCCCAGTGAAGGTCCTGGGGAGACTTGGAGGTGAAAGAAGGTATTAGCAACTGTGGTTCCACATACCTTAAGGTAGGGACCAGCCAGGACCCACGGTTAGAATCCAAGGGCTCTGCCATCCCAGAGGTCTGAGCAGCAATGCTTGGCCCAGAGGTCTGGCTGGACTCAGCTTCACTGTGGGGCTCAGTTGACCCAGTCCCACCCACCCTCTTGCAGACCACTGACAAAAGGTTGGAGACAAGGAAAAAGGGATAGCCTCTAGGTTCCTGCTGAGAAGTCTTGGGTAAAACATAGTATCAAGGACCATAGGGTCATCTTGGTGCATCAGCTGCTACACTGTATACCTTCATCAAGGAACAAAGTAATACCCGGACATCACCACCGACAGCCAGGGCTGGGGAGCTTCCCAGCAGGCTTACCCTGGAAATCATTTTCCTAATGCCACCACTTCCGACTGAGTGTCTGAACACCTCAGGACCGGATGAAGTACACAGGCTGCCATTTTTTCCCCCGTTGATGGCTTCTTCTCCAGGTCACTGAGAGTACAAACTTATCCTATAGAAGCCAATAAAACCTTTTTTAATGCAAAGAGAATTCACAGAACCCAGCTCTGCACACACCCTGCGGTGTGAGAACAAAGTGAAGGGGGGAGCGTTTAGTGGAGAATTTCTTCTTTGAAACCCTACAGGGGAAACTATTCAGGAAAAGAGAAACTATTTAGGACCATAACAGTTAAAGATTATTGAGAAAAGGATCGAATTGTACCTAGGTGTTTTTTTTTCCTTTCCTTTATGGCCTTATTTTATCAGACTTTCCAATCTCTCATTTAATGGCGCCATGTTCAAGTTAATTTAATTCAATCAAAAGTTCTATTTTGACTTTTTCTAAGGATAATTAGTGGGGAAGTGTGTATTCCTCTCTCAGTTAATGGTGTCATCAGCAGCACTGTCTCCAAATCAGGACCGCGCAGCACCATCCGCCCTGGATGCCACCTTACGCATCCCTCATCCAACTGTGCGGTCCTCGCCTGCCCGCTTCTCGCCTGGCATGGCCCAACTCATGCCTTCCCAGGACTATGCAGGACCCTCTTCCACCTAAAAGTTCTCCTCTTTCACCCACCTTAACTCCAAACATAATTCACTCCTGCCCTTCTCCTGGGTACAGCCCCTCCGCAGCTCCATCCGTCCTGCAGGCCAGGGCAAGGCATTAACGGCCTATGTTGGCCTGCTGGACAGCCTTAGCCTCCTGTCCTCCCAGGACTTCTCCCCCATGACATTGCTTCTTACCCCTCTTCCATTACCACCTGGAGCCCCTACACATTTTGGCTTCTTTGTTCGGTCTGCTAAGCATCCCTGCCTTCACACGGACACTCAGACTTCCTACCGAATCCTATTTTCTCCTGCTTACCTCATTCTAACATCACCATCTGTGTGAAGACTTCTCTCTGAGTTAATCTTTTCTTTTTCTTCATTTCCTGAACACTGGATTTCAACATGTATCACATGATATTGTCATTCTCCTTGTATACATCTACAGTCCCACCAGAGCAGGTACACTTTTCAAAGGGCCAAGGGAGGGAGGAATGAACCTGGAACATAACAGCAGGTAAATCAAAATAGGAGAGAGAGAGAGAGAGAGAGAGAGAGAGAGAGAGAGAGAGAGAGAGAGAGAGAGATTAGTGCATTAATTCATGATATGAGGATAACATGGCTAAAAGGATGCTGTACCAAAGGACACCCTACCCCAAGGCACATATCACCACCTAGTGGCACTATTCAGATTTGCAGGTTTAGTTGGTTTTTTTTTTTTTTCCTCCAAATTTACTTTGTGTAATTGGGTAGATGTAAATTAATGAAGAGGAATTTAAGCAAGATAACATGTAACAATTTAATAGAACTTGATAATCTAGTTTCTTTCAATTTTACTCAGATTCATCTTTCAGTCATTCCAACATGAGGCAAATAAAGAAATTAACCAACATATGCATAATATAGTTGAATGTCAAATAAGACATTAAATTATGTACTTATGACATACTAAATTCTTCTGTAATGTAATTATGAAGAACCTTCCAGAAATTTGTTTCATATGTAAAAAAGTATTAAAGTCAAATATTCGACTCAATATAAAATGATAAACATTTCTTTGTCAGGCAGAGGCTGCTTTTCCTTTTGCTAATGAATGATTTTTAGCGGTTATGTTACTGAGCTGACCAAATAAGTCACCTTTGAGTACACAAAGAAAAATAAATACATGTTACATTACTGCTGTGTACTTTCTAAATTTTAACTTTTGATATACACTTGAATATTAGGAGAATAGTATCTGCACATATCAGGCTGGTCATTTCACAGACTTGTATGAGAGTTAAGTATGTTAATTGAGGCAAATACTTTGGAAATCTATATGTTTGAGACAGACCATGAGTGTTATCCCTGCCAAATACTGCAAAGGAGAAAGCACCCTGTATACCTGGAAAAACAAGATTTGCACATGAAATAACTAGAAAAACTAAAGTGTGGATGTGTGGCACATGGTTATAGGAAAAACTTTCTGGACAGGATGTCAGGTTGCTCCATGCCCAGGGTAGGGTTTGAAGAATACACCAAATTAGAATAAAACCAGTCAGCAGGAAGGTACTGCAGGTTGGGGGACCTGGAGGGGAGACACTGGCTCAGTTGACTAAACAATCTACTAGGAGAAGAAGCTAAGCCACTGCATCCATCAATTCTCTTTCCCACCACCCTTCATTTTATTTTGTACTGAAGACTGAACCGGGGCCTTGTGCATGCTAAGCGCACCACACTGAGCTACAGGCCCAGTCCCAATGCTTCTTCTCTGATGTCCTTATCCCTGCTGCCACCACCCTGCCAAAACCGTTAGAGGTGATCCTAATGTCATCAACCAAAACACCGGCACACAACTGACAAATGTGTGCATTTACAGAGGGGAAAGGAGAGGAGATTTGGAATAAAGATTGACCAAGGAATCTGAAACACATAATTCCGTACACACATAGTTTGATGGGGACATGTGAGCTCATGAAGGAGCATGGTGGCTCTGGGACAGCCAGAGACAGGGATCACCTTTCTGGATGGCCTGCAAGGAGGGCAGGCTCTGGTCCAGAGCAGAGCAGGTGGCTCAGCATCCTGGTGATCCAAGGTGCCCATTGATGTAAGTGGGGTGACAGTGGCCATTTTGTCCAGCTGAAGCAGCTCATGGTACCTCCTGTTTATTTCTCCCAGGCACCTCACTTGCTCTGCTTCCTAGGACCACCACACACTGTGAGCTCAGGCTTCTGTAGCATCCCGTTTCCCTTGTGTGACTCCTGATGTGGCCCCTGGGGACCTCCAGGTCCAAGAAGGGGTTAGAGGCCAGCATCCTAGACCTGTCCTGATCACAGAGCAAACCTGCTGTGCAAGATGCCTCCATGTTTCTCCACTGCGGATTGGATGGGGTCCTTACCTCCTCTTCTGGATGGGACTCCGGACCTCTGTGGGAGTCCCCTCCCCCATCCTGCCCCACCTCCACCCTCCTTCCCCAGCTCCTATTCCCAACCCCACTGCCTCCCTCTCCAGAACTGAGGCCAGCCTGAAGACAGATATTAATGTGCAAATTAGCACAACCCGACTGGGTCCAGATTGCCACTTAGAATTTGCATATTAATAAATGTTTTTGTGACAGCATTTAGCAGCTCAGGAAGGACAGTGAGTCTCCCCTCCCCCACCCCATGAGCCAGATAATAAGACTGGGGAAGCCAAACTTGTGCCCCTCCCACCAGCCAGCCTGCACACTTCCTTTCATCAATCTCAATCTCCCCACCTCTTTCTCTTTCACCCCCACATTGAGCATCTCTGTCTAGTGTCACAGTAGCCAAGGATGAGGCAGGACAAGCTTAGCACCCTGCGAGGCAGTCAGTATGAGGGTGTCTGGAGGGAGAGGAAGGGGCCAGCTGCTCCGCACCCCACACAGGGCAGATGTGATGGGCTTCAGGACAACTCTTGCTCTCCTAGGATCCTGAGGCTCAGTTGTCTTCCCAGCCAAGAAGCAGAGGGGCTCTGAAAAAAGCACTGGGTCCTGGACCCAGTGTCAGAAGCCCTGGTCTTGTCATGGCTCAGACCTAACTTGTACAAGACCTTTCAACTCTTTGGTCCTCTCTTTCCTCTTTTGCACAATAGGGTTGACACCTGATTCCCTGCCTCACAGGACTATCCTGGGGATCAAAGGAGAGAACGGATGTGGATGTGCTTTGCAAAGCAAGGAGTGGTTTACAGATGCTGCCTGGCATTTGGCATGGGAGGAAAAATCCTGGGGCTGTATATTACAGACTTCTGTATTATACATGAACCATCTGGAAATTAAGTATTATATATAATAGAGTTTTCATTTGGCTGAGGACTGCCTCCTTCAAGCATCAAAACTTTTAACTGCTTGGAGGGAACATCTTCCTAAAACGCATTCCACGTGATCCGCGATCTTATTCAGAGTAGAAACCTGTGTTCCTCCAGACTCGGCTTTGTCCTCCATCAGGGTGGTGCTGGCAGGAATGACCAGGAGAAGAGGGCTGTTCGCTGCTCCTGCTGTCATTCTGTGGCTTCTCACTTCATCCAGTGGGGGCTGTTGTCCTTGCCTGGCAACCCCAGCCTCTCAGAGTGCGTCTCAGCCCTTCTCATTAAGTCAGTGGCCATTCAGCTCTGATGATGGAAACTAGAATCACTAAGCTGCACCAGCTCGCCCGGAAGTGTGTGTGGGCCACACGGCTGTCACGCCTGGACCCTGGTGCTCACGTTTTGGGGAAAGGATCAGCACATCTGCACCCTCTGTAAACTAGCAGTTAGGAGCCCTTGAGTGGGCTTTCCATGAGCAAAGTACACAAGAGTTTGAACACATGGACCGTAAACATTTTACTTTTGTTGACTCAATGAAGGGATTAATAAGCCTTAGGGGCCTTTATGACCTACTTCCTGTTCTGTGTTCAGTTGTGTTCTGGAGAGAGAATGGCTTCCTTGCTAGTCGACAAAAGGCCCCTCACGTGCCCAAGTGTGCCTGCCGGAGTTCACCCACCTTTGCCCACACAGGACACTGGAGACTGTGGGCCGGTAGGTGCCCGTCCTCCTCTTCCTGCAACTGGGATGCAAGGTAGAGGAGCAGGAGCCCAAGGCTGGGGTCGCCACACATGGGACAGGGCCTGCTTTGCTTGTGGGTCCGGTGAGCAAATTTCAACTTCTCTGGACCCACGTGTCCTGGTCCCTACAAAGGGCTCCTGTGGGGAGAGGTGAGTAGGAGAATGACCAGAGCACACTGAGGAGGAGCCAACTTGCACAGGCTTGACTGCTAATAACAGCCGTGAGCCCCCACAAGCTATTAACCTCCCTGTGCCTTGACTTGCCCATCATAAAATGGGATAATAACTGTCTCCATCTCATCACTGTGAAAGATGACCTCTGGGAACAGATGCCAGACACATAGAATAGTCAGTGCCAGCACATTATAAGTTCTAAATAAATATTCATTGGAGTTTTTCTAACTTAAAATTTTTATTAGACTGGCTGTATTAATTATACTTTTTGTTGGGTACTGGGAAACAAAAGAGGGCCTCATACATACTAAGTACACGCTTTACCCCTGAGCCAGGCCACCGCTAGTCCCTCCGTACATTTTTTAAAAATATTTTTTGTGTAGATTTAAGATTTAAAACATGATAATATACATATAAGGTAAAATAGTTACTGTAGTTAAACAGAAAAATTACTTTCATCATCTCATGTTTTCCCCACACCCACCCTGTCAAGGCAAGAGTAGCTGTAATCTATTCATTTAGCAAAAAAAACAAAAACAAAAAAAAAACCTGAATACAATACAGTGATATTGACTAGAGCCTGGAATTGTACTTGAGATCTCTAGCCTTGTTAAAGTCATTGCTTTTCTTTCATCTTCAACTTCCTCACCAAGTAGATTTCACAGTGGCAAGATTTAGTGCACAGAGTGGGCTGTGTGTCCGAGCACCTCCCCTCAATCTTGGAGCACATATGGGGCTCTCTGCTGCCCTGGGTGCCCCCCCCCGCCACACACACACACACACACACACACACACACACACATACACACACACACACACTGGGCCCATCAGAGAACATTCACTCAGTCTGTCCATGATGTGGAGATCAAGCTGATCCTGTCCTCTGAATTATTTGGGGGGCAAAATGCAGCCCAACAGGAGAGAAGATTGGAGCCCAACAAGAAACTGAGCCTTAATTCAGATGCAGCAGGGATCTGTGAGGGTCTCTCCACTCCACAAGTCAGCTATAAAACGACCTCTAAGTTCAGTCAAAACCTCCCAGACTCTGGATCCTGGACTGGGCAGTGGGAAGAGGTAGGGAAGGATAGAAGACACCATCAGAGACCCATTCTACTTCAGAGTAGACCTAATTCCTGTCCTAAAACAATGCTCCTGTGATGGTGTTTTCAGTCCCTACCCTAGGATACTTGCAAAGCTCCCACCTAGGTGAACCATCTGCCTCCAGAACCCCAATACAATGTGAAGCCATCTCAACATCCCCAAGTTCAAAGCCCAGAGTCAGGAACCTGAGCCAAGCTTAGATGGAGAGTGAGGGTCTCATCCAGGTGTCCCTTGGAGCACTCCTCCAAGTCACTGCTCTGATTTTGTGACATACCTGTTTATTAGATTCGCTGCATCCATTACTTCAATGTGGCTCCCTCAAGGGTAGAACTGGACCTTATTTCAGCACTAGCACATGGCCTGACATCCAGTAGACCCCTGGTGAGTTGTTGAATGGATGAGTAGATGGATGAATGAGTCAGTGAATGGGTGATGGATGGATGATACATAGATGGTAGATAGGAGAATAGATAGGTGAAAGGATGAATGGTGAATGGATGATACAAGGCTGATGGTGGGTGGAGGGACAGATGGGTGGAGGAATGGATAGTAGATGGGTAAGTGAATAGAGGGATGGTGGGTGATCACTTGTAGAACAGTGGCAGAGAGACAGAGGTCTGGGCACAGAAGAGGACATGACTAGAGCTGGGAAGAACACAGTGGACAAAGGTGGGAACAGTGAGGAGAGAGAGTAGGACCAGACCATTCCCCTGTGGCCCAGGAGAAAAGCCCTCAGCACTGTGTGGGCCCTGAAGAAACAAAACTTTCCCCAAAGGGGTAGCAGAAAAGTGGGGATCTGGGGAAGAGGTGTTTGGCTGCTAGTGCAAAGGCAGGGAAGGACAGGGAGTGTCTCTCTGCATCTCCAAAATCACAAGTCCTTTGGGAGGACCAGCTCTGCCATTAGTGCTTCACCCCTAATCAAATGCAGAATTAGGTGCAAGGGTAAGAGCAACAAGCAAAAAGGGACCTCAGATTCTGGCTATGGCTGTTGCAAATGCAGGCAAGAGTCCTGGTCTTCAATCCCTGAATCCCTTTTGAGTGGGAGGGAGGGGTCCAGACCAGGAGGGTGGCCAAACCAGGCATTTAATCCTCCTGTGTCTTTCTCCAATGCCATGGCTGTGCAAACAGCAAGGGACATGGGGCCATCAGACTTCTCGGTACACAAGCTCTCCGCAGTGCAAGCAGGAAATCTATTGCTGAGTCTGATCTTCATCCCACTTGGTGCAGTTGTGAACGGAGAGTCAGAGAAAGCTCTCTTAGAGGTCACAGAAGACAGGTTTTAGAATTTCTTAGAAGTTCTGTAGAGTGAGGAGACATTGACTTTTCTGACTTCAGTAGGACCCCGGATCTTGCTGGCTTATTCAGGAGCAAAGGGCTATACTTTTTTTTTCCCATGGCCTCTTATTTGTGATGCCAGAGCTGGCCATTATGGAGGTGATTAAATTTAAAGACACTGCAGTAAACTCCAGCCTACGAAAAGCAGCCAGCATCATTAACACATAATTGGAAGCTAAGCTTAATGAGGTAAAAGAGAAAAAAATCAGATCCACAGTCCCACGGTCTGTGCCCACCTCAGCCTCTGAACCTTTCCTCAGGGGCACCGGCCACTGGCCAAAGCCACCCACGGCCAAAGCAAGAACATAGGGTGAAGACGGCTCCTGCCCCAGGGAGCTGCCCCTCGTCCATCCTTGTTACCAGTCCTCCCCTCCATGCAGCTCACAGTCACAGAGCGTCCAGTGGATATAGCTTAAACAAGGGCCTGGGAAGACAGAAGTCAACAGCTGGACATGGCATGCACCCTGGGGGCAGACACATAGCTAAAATGTCTAAGACAGGTCCTAGCCATGACAGGATAGGAGAGCTGGACTGCAGGTGATGAGGAACAGACATCCTGGACCCAAGGCAGGATGATCAGGGAAGGCAGAGAAGAAGCAAGTTGGTAAGGTTGGGATTGCATGGGAGATGTATCAGCCTTGCAGAGTGCAGAAGGTGAACCAATGCCCCCTAGAACTACGATCTGGGGGTGCTGGCTGTCTAGGGCTGCCTGGGCCTTCCTGGCTCCTCCATACTGTCCCTGGCCACCTTCAGGGAGCAATGCACCCTACAGCTGCTTCTTCCCCTATGAACTTGGGCACATCACACTGGTGTTGACACCAGTCCCACCTCTTGGACCTCCCTTCCAAACATTTGTGGGTTTTAATGAAACCCTGAGAAATAAAAGTATGGCTTACCCCCAAGTACCATTTTCATTTAATTTGGAGCTTGTAATGTATATGTGTTTACTTCATGGCAATGAATGCTTCTGAAGGACTCACTTGCGCGTGTGTTGTCTGATTTATTTCCTCTCAAAGCTCCAAGAAGAATGTGGATGTTAATAACAATAATGCCGCCCATCTTACAGCGCTCTCTGCTTTTTGGGGCATTTTAAAATCCATTATCCTATTTAATAGAATTGTGGACTCACAGGGAAATTGTAAAGTTGGAGAATTTGTCCTTGGCCACCCCTGCAGTCCTCTCAGTACCTGCCTCCACCTGGGGTTGCCTGTGCCCCCAGTTTGGTGCTCCTGCCTGTCCCTGAAGAGTCCCCAACACTAGCTCCAACTTCCTGTGTCCCCTGCAAAATGCCCAGGCAGGGGGTAGTGAGCATCCCTCCCTCCTGGCCTTATGCTGCTGTCAGGACCAGGGCTGGGCCAAGGCAGCACAGGAGCTGACCTCTAGTTGAAGGCTGGGACAGGCAGTGGCTACTGCCTTCCCTGGTTCTGAAGCAGGCTCCCAAAGCCCAGCCCACCCCGGCATGGGGAGCAAGACCCCCTGCTCTCTACTGCTGAGTCTTGTCTTGTCCCCTCTTCCTTACTGCTTCCTTCTGTCTCTCCTACTGCTCCTCTGTGACTTTCCAGTCACCTCTGCCCATCTCCCCAGGCCTCTGAGCTCTCACCTCTCCGTGCATGCCACTGGTCCCTGTTTCCTACAGCCATCAGCCTCGGCCCAGGCTGAATGAGTGGGTCCCAGGTGGATGGATGGGCAGGGTCCTTGCCCTGCAGGCCTGTGCAAGTGGAATCAGACACAGTCTGATTCTCCAGACTCCAGGTGGGGCTCTGACCCCTACCCCAGATCACAGGCAGCGTGCGGCTTGGCTGACTGGAGCCATCTCCCCAGCAACATGCCCGCCTCCCCTAACGTCCCGTCCCAGGAATCCAGTCCTAAGCCAGACTTGTATACATTCATTTCCTTTTTCTATTTTCTCTCTCTGTTGCTTTCTCAGTGCCACTCTTTCCTTTCTGGTGCCTTTAGAAACAGCCTGTCGGTCGGCACAGACCCAACTTTGCACTGCACTAAAATCACCTGAGGAGCTTAACAATTCCCAGGACAGGGTCCACATGCACATTCTGGTTGAACTGGTCTTCGATGAATTCTTGAGTTTTTGTCCTCTTTCCTACCCACAGTTTCCTTATGTCCCCAAATTGGCCATCCTCCTGCCTCAGCCTCCCAGAGTCCTGGTTTACAGGCTTGTACCACCATACTCTACATCTTTTTTGTTTTTCTTTCAACTCCTTGGATTGTTCTAAAATGCATCCAGGACTGCAGTTTGAACTGTGTGTAGCCTCAGGGCCTTAAAGGTGTGAGACTGACCTCAGCCTGGGGACCCTCCACAGGAACCCCCCACCGAGGACCAGCACCTGAGCCGCTCTGTGTCCCATATCTCCCAACCCTGCCCTTTCTTCCCTGTCAGCTCTGCTTTGCCTGCTTGCCCCTCAGAACACCTCTTTACTTGGCAGCTCCCTTCTCCCCTTTTCCTCCCCAAATCTCTGCCTTTTTTCGCTGTCCTCTACTTTCTCCCTGGCCCCCATTTTGTCTTGCTCCTCCTCTTCCTCTTTTACTTGAACTCCTGGCTTCTGTCATCTTCCTGCATCCTCCTCCCTCCATCTCCCCACCCTTTTTCATCCAGACCAGATCTTATCCACCCTCTGCCTGCTCTGGATCCTCCCTGCTCTGTCCCCCTGAAGGCAGATACCCGTATCAAACCCAAGTGTGCACCCAAGGAAGGAGAGAGTCTGCTCTGCCTTCAAAGTGAGCAGAGCTCCCGTCACAGAGCCCACACCAGAGTCTGCCCACCTCTATGAACTGATCTACAGTGTAAACTGAACCCCAGCCCTCACCAGGCAGGAGGAAAGTGAAGTCTGCCCCACACACCAGAGCAAGACCGAACTATGGCCAGAGAATGGGAGAAGTGGGAAACCCGTCCAGGAGGGGCAGAGCTGCAGGAGAGAGCAAAAGGTGGGGTGTGTGTGGTGTTTGCAGGGGCAGCTAGAAGCTGGGCTGGGCTGCAGAAGGTCCCAGCTAGGGAGGGCAAGACAATCAGGTTGACCAAGGCCTTGGGCAGGTGGCAGTGGCTTCGAGGCCAGGAAATAGGAAAACACTTGGGGTTGAAAGCTGGGGAACCATGGGAGCTCTTAAGAAGGGGGTGACCTCTAAAGGCACATGTCACATAGAAGTGCAAGGTAGCCAGTCAGGAAAGGGTTGACTGGGCATTGTCCTTACAGGGAAAGGTGGAGGACTGCCAAGGAAGAAGATGCCGAGGCAGCCAGGATGGACACTCAGATGCCCTCCTCATTAAGAAGCCCACCTCTGTTTTTGACAAAGCTGCCTATGAGTCTGTGCTCAGTAAAGGAAATTGATTACTTTCTATTGCAATTAACATCTGGTCCCAGGTCACATCATTAGGATAATTTGTTACAGGAAAAGCAAAGGAACTAGCTACCCAGTAATAAAGTTCTTGTGGACCCAATTAAAGAGGCCTCCTCCAGTACATGGAGCAGAAAAGCCTCTGTAGGCTCAGTTCTAAGACCTGATGGCACCTAGGGAACATCATCAGAAACAGATGTTTGGGGGTGACAGAGCAGCAGAGCTTGGCTCTAGCCTCAGCTTCCCAAGATGCTGAGTGGATGAACATGGGATCCTAGCAAATGCCAGGGCTCCAGCCTTACACAGACTGTTTTGGAGGTATATGTCTGGGCTCCACTTCAGGAAGGCACTTCTCTGTACCTCAATTTCCTTATCTACAGTATGGGAATGTCTCCAACTCACAGGTTGTGGAAGATTAAATAAGCCTTTCAGGTCCAGCCCATTCCAGTTAGGTGACTCTGACCTCAAAGTACAGTCTGTGGGGTGCTCCACTGGACACATCCCTCTCCTCCTGAGGGGACCAGCTTAGATCCTGGAGGTGACCCAGCTGCCAGTTGGAACCCTGCTTTGTCATGTTAATGCTCGTATCCTCTGGGGTCTTCAACCTTATCACAGCACTTTCCTGAAACCCCCAAAGTTACCTTTGCAATTCATTTGTTTGCCAGCCAGGCAGATTTATGGCAGGTATCTGTATAAATATTTATACTCTGCGGCAAGGAGGTTTTGGAGGACGCGCAAGCACACCCACATGTGCACACATGCACACACAGGCTCTCCTGCCTCATTCCATCCAGACTCAGTGCCCCTGCTCAGGCCACCTGCAAGTTATGGTAAGTGATAGTCACCCCATGCACACACTCAACCTGAAGACTCATGTCATGGACAGACCCACACACCACAGACTCGGCACTCACACAGACAGAAGCTGACACACACATGCACGCCATCCTCTGGCTAAAGGAGCGCCTGCTTGGTGGGGCCTGTCCTAGAAAGGGCCCTAAATAATCTAATTTCACATAGCATCCTCATCGCCACCTGCTAGACTGCTCCCTCGCCAACACACAGAGGTAGGGCTACAGCTCACACACACACACACACACACACACATCGGCCCTTGGAGACAAAGGGCAGATTTGAATTCAGCGCTGGGTAAGAGCAATGCTTCTCTACCTTGTGTCTCCCTACCAAGGGGGATCACCCTCCACAGGGAAAGAAACCTGGCAAGAATGTTCTGCCTGAGACTTCTCAATCAAGACTGAGGGCAAGCGTTCAGTGAGTGACCTCCCCTGTGTACACACAGGGGCCAGGCCAGGCACACTTGCATTTCACTGACCACACACAGACCCAGCCAGCCCTCAAAGTGGGCAGAGACACTCCCTGCTTGACACACATACACAGTGGAGATCAGAGAGCAGTGGCTGTCTGGAGGCCTCCAGAAGGGCAGGGAACGTGGTACTTGCCCCACCCAGAAGTAGGAGGCAGCGTTCACAGTAAAGATGAGCAGAAGAGCTAAGGCTGACAGGGACAGTGGGGCAGCACAGACACCAGGCTGGCTGGCTGGCCAGGGGCTCATGTCTGATTGCCCAGGAGGATTCAAGGGCTGGATGAGGGTGTGGGACCTGTGGCTGGCTCTCATAAGGGACTTCTCAACCCATGGGACTGGTCCACAGCAGCCGCTCGGTGGGCTGGCAGCTTGGACTTGGAAATGGCCTTTCCAGCTGCGACTTGGTATAGATTTGGGTAAAATATACACTCCCAGCCATGGCTCACCTCTCACATTCTCCATTCGGGTGAGCTGGTACATGGCAACTCAATTAAAGCAGACTTCAAATCAGCAGCTAGAAATCAGGGTGCCTGGGAGGCTGTGGGCTATAACCTGAGGCTTGGGGCTAGAGGTGGCTTCCTAGCTGCCCACCTGGCCTCTCCCAGCCCCACTGGAGCACAAAGGCATGGGCCATTCCACCACTGCACTGGTAGGTTAGAGGCCTACCTGGGCAGCCTCCCCAGCTCCTCCACGTCCTGACACTTCAACCTCCTCTCTCTGGGCAGGAAGGTGTTATGACATGGGTGGCTCTGGCTCTGGATGGCCCTCGGCACACCACTGACTTTCCTTGTGCTTCAGGCTCTTTGTAAAGAGTGGATTCTGAATGCTGCTCTCCCAGGGTGGAGGTAAAGGTGAAGTGGGTAAACCCAGGTACCTGTAGACCATCCTTGATGCTGCCCATCCCTGTAATTGTTCTCACTCCCTTTGTTCAAAATCCCTCCATGAAGGAGAGGTTCCATCTTGTCCATGCCTTTTTCCTCACCATTCTGAGATGCTGCTCTTTGTGGTCAAGGTAGGAGGGGTATATAAGAGTTCTGGTTTTCCCCTCCGTGTTTGAAATTTTAAGGACAGGACTCAGGACAAAGGCTAGGTAGAAGAGGTTTTCCTTTGGGGACAGCTTGTAAGTGGGCTCCCTGATGTTGGCAGGCCAGGCAGGGACCCCACAATCTAGCAGTAAGAAAGTCCAGTCTCCTCTCAACCCACACTGAGGTGAGGCCACCTAGGGGAGGCCATCCCTCAGTGGCCTCCCCTAGAGGGAAGGTGAGGGATGTACAAGATACCCACACTGGGTTTACTCCTCTTTGTGCAACCCAAGAGGCCTAGATTCCTCAGCTTATGGTTGGTAATCAGGCACCAAGGACCTATACAGTACCTTGAGACTTTGGCACCCTGCAAACTCTTCCAGACCTGGCACCATACATCTCTCAGCTTAATATTGCCTGTCCCAGGATATTTGGTAGATGTTTGCTGACTAAATTATTGGAAGATGATCTTTGAGGAATCTTGACAAGTAGAAATGGTGTTATGAGGACTGAGAGAGGTAAGTAGAAATCTGATTTCCACCAGGAAGGAAAGACTGGTTCACCTCAAGAGACAAGAGTATGTATCACTCGACTTTATAAGATCTTACAACAGACAGCACGTGAGTACTCCGAGAAAGGAGCATATGAGAGCCCAGGGCCCACCAGGGGCTCCCCAAGAGGCCAGGCCAGGTGGCTGGTTTCTTTAGCTGACAGTCTATTTGAGTTCTGTGACCCTCAGCAAGTTTTCTGTTGAGAATCTTGTGGATAACTAAGGGAGAATGTTCTGGATGACAGAATAATCAGATCGGGTAGTAACTGCTTGAAGACCTTTTCCTAAACTGTAGTGGCAATTAGGTAGGTGAATGTCAACCCAGGGAGATGTCACCAGGATCAAGAAGCCGCCTCTGTCCTTGGTCCTGCTGTAATCCACATTGTTATCAATGACTCGGTGGATGATATGTTGGTCAGACTGACCAAATTTCAGACAACTTGAAACTGACAAAAATGGTGCACCCATTAGGTGACAGAGTAATAATGCAAAGATATCTTGGCTGATGGAAGTGATGGGCAGAATCCAACAAGATGATGTTCGATGGGGAGAAATGTTGGGCTTTTGCTGGGGGTTGAGAATCGAAGTGCAGGCACCTTGACACACAAAGGCGTGACTTAAAAGCAGCTGCTGTCACCAGGTGCAAATGCTTCTGTTGACAGCTCAATAGGAACCTCTTGCATCACTGACTGCCCTGGAACCTAACTGTACTTTAGATAGCTTTAAGATGACTGTGTTCAGGAGGAGGAAGTATTGGTCCCTCTCTTCTTTGTGCTGGTCCAACAAGTTCTGGGAACCATTGAGGGGTTGTGCAGAAACTACATAAATCTAAGTAAGAGGCAAGCACTCTGGATTGCCCAAGACTTTACACGCACAATACATGACTCTTGGGTCAAGGGCCACCACTGTTAAACCAAGGGAGGACCATCTGGGAAAGTAGTCATTCATGGATGGTCCCAAGGGAAAGGCCTTTGTCCTGTAGCTCAAAAGGAAGATATTATGGTTATTCATAGAAACTATGAGAAGTTTTTGAGTACTGAAACTTTCATTGCTGTTTAAGGGATACAGAGCCACTGTGATGGAGTTAAATTACTAGAAGTAGATGAGCCAGACACCTCAGAGCAGGAGTCCTTTAATGGGAATTAAGGCCAGGATGTGGAAAGGCTAGATGGCCTCGAATTTCTCTGGCTTTCATGATTCTTCCTGGGCTTGGGGAAATCCCAGGGTACCCCTACCTGCTGCACATGTTCTAAGTGAAATGATTCCAACAGCATCCAAAACAGATTCATGGGGCTGGTGGGAGGCTGAGACCTCCACATCACTTTCTGAGCATCAGAAAATTTTCATTCATAACCTAATCCTGGGAAGATGGCCCCAGTTGGCAGAGAGAAACCTGGCCCTACAGAAAGAGGGATGAAAGGACTCTAAATTGAAAAATCTTTTTAGGACAGGTCCTTTTAGGTTGGGAGCTGAGAATCTTCTTATGTCCTCAGCTCACCAGCCCTGAGATTGGCTTCTGGGGTCTCTCTTGCTTGCTGGCTTTCTCTGTCCTTGTCTCCCCAGTTTTCTGCTTTAGAGGAACACCCAGACACAGAAAAACCGGGAGACCTAGTGAGCTCTGAGGGTGGGGAACAAAGGCTTTGCAATTACAGATCAGCAGAGGTAAAGAACAGAGATGTGGCTTCCTGAATTCCACACACCTCAAGGCCGCAGGGATAGGAGGAGAAACCAGGGGCACAGTATACTAGGCATTCTCTGGGAAGCATCTCTCAGGACCTGCCATGGTGGCTCGGGCCAAAATTATGCACCCAGAAGTAAGCACATGACCAGGCCTGGCAGGAACAGAAGGTGTGGATGGGGTTAAACTCCCTGGCCCAAACTGGGGAGGATCATGAATGCCCAGGTGGAGAATTTACAGGCCATTCTTTGGCACTGGGGAGCCATAGGAGGCCTTTGAGAAGTTGAGTGGTATCCGATGGAGGTGTCAGGTAAAAGGAGCAGAACTAGGGCAGTAATGGTGAGAATACAGTAGAAGGGGCAATTCCAGAGCGGTTAAGTATATTCCTTCCATGGTGCCTGACCTTCAGGTATAGCAAGGAGAGGGAACAGGCAGGAGGGTGCTGAGGTGCATGAAAATACACCCATACTATCAGGGAAGTGGCCCATCCCATATCCCTCTCCACCTGAGCAGAGGTGACAGTCCCCAGAGCCACTTAGAGTCCTGAGAAGACCCAGACTACCATAACCTCGATGAACTGGGGGCAAGCAGGCATCTGGGGTAGGCATGGGCTCAGGTGGGAAGAGGGTACGGGTCCCCAGACCTCGGGACAGAACCCAGACCTCCTCTGCCCCCAGACACCACAGCACTTTGGAAAAGGCATACAGTTACACTTCGTATGTTGGTAATCACGCAGTGGGGTACAGCTGAGGAAAGGGGAGGAAGTTTGGGCCATTAGGGTGGAAGGGATGGAAGGGTGGAGGTTTGCATCTCCTGGGAAGATGCCAGCACCCCCCTCCTGCCCCTTCCTCCTCTCTCCGTTCTGGAATCCATCTCAACGCCTCCCAAGAAAGCATCATCCCTCCTCCCCCAGCAAGGATTCCCACTGAGGTTTGCAGGTCCTGTGGGCTCACACGTGCAGCCTGTGTGCTCCAGGAACACACGCGTCCATCCCAACAAGAAGGCTCAAATGTTTCCCCGGCTGCTCCTAAACACAGGCTCATGCTTACACACGATGGTACAAGAACCCTTGCACAGCCACAAGTCAGAGGCCACACAGGTGTGCACTGGCCAGACAGGCCAGCCCAGGCTCGTGTACTTGTCCATGGGGAGGAGTACCATGTGCTGCCCCTCCACTCCAAGGTGACCCCCAATCCAGCAGTCAAGCAGGCAAATGACTTGGCTGACTGAGAGCAATGAGGGCTGCCCATCAGCACAGAGAAGGAGGAAGTTTATGGCAGAAAATTGGATTTGAAATCAAACTAGGCCCTTGGGCAGTGGGACAGTCAGAGACTGGTGCAGCCAGAATGGGACAGGAGCTTGGCATGGGCAGTGGGAGGGGAGGCCAGCCAGGGACCATGGAGGGGGCCGATGCCTTCCACCACCATCCCTGGGGAGGCAGCAGGCCCTGCGGTGTACTGTCTCCCTGCTGCCTGGAGCAGGGAGGCCCAGACTGGACCGGCAGCAAGGCCTGGAGGAAAGATTCTCAAAGACAAGCATGAGGGTGTCGGGTACAATCCCACCTGGGCTGTGCCCAAGAGGGAAACCTGCAGGGAGGAGGCGAGGACAGGGCTAAAGAGGGCCATCATGTCAGATGGTGGGTGCTTCTGCCCTGTGCACAAGCAGAAAACCCAAACCTGACACAGGGGGCTGGGGGGAGGGATGTGTTCTCCCCTGAAGGATTGCTGAGTAAATGAACAAATGCCTACAGCTTGAGACACATACAGCGTCACCATATCCAGGTAACAGATGCCGTCACTGAGACTGAAATGACTGACAGACTGTTCTAGTTGGGACAGAAACCTGGCTGTGTAACCCCAAGCCTCACACCCACCTCCATGGACCCCATTTCTTCACTAAGCTCACTCTCCTCCGGCCCTGCTGGAAGACTGGCGGGTGTGGGGCATGGAGTTGCGCACAGGGGCATGGGGAGGGGTGCTCTTGGCACCACGTCGGCTAAGGAGAGATGGATGAACTTTCCCACTTCCCTGGCGCCACGAGCTGACAGTAAATATCAGAGGTAATGATATTGACTTTAAGGTATTATGGCTCCAAATGTCACTTGTGCTCTCCTTCTCTTTCTCTCTCCTAAGGAAAAAAAACCAATCTCCCTTTTTCAATTTACATTTTTCCTTCCTCTGATGCCCTGTTCCTAGATAGGGGGGAGATGGGAACAGCCCTGTACCTTGCACCTGCTGCCCCCACCCCCAAGCACTAGGTAAGTCCCTGTCCCTTTCACCCCAAGTGTCCAATGCAGGACAAGGAAGACATCCCCAGAGCATCCCTTCTGTCCCGACCTGCCCCTTCCCCATCCCACTCCAGAACCCACTGCAGGGCAAAGCCAGCAGTATCAGGCAAGGACTTGGCCAGAGGTCCTGCCCCAACCCTCTCCAGCTTCATCTCTTCCGACACCACCCCCCCACCCGCTTTGACTCAGACCTATGGTCTACCTGCCCTTCTCTCAGTCTCTCATCACAGCCCCAGGAAGCCCCTCCCCAACCTGAGCCCTGTCCCTCTTCTTGCTGCAAACACCCCAGCATGGACTCTGTGGCGGTGCCACCTCTCAGGTTTCCTCTGTCCCAGGTCTGCCTCTAGAGCCACATGACAGTTCCTGAGAGGCCAGGATTCCAGCTCCCTATTCCTGATTCCCCAGAAACTAGAAGAGTTCACCCACATGAGCTCCCTGGGGCATGAAGTAAAAGCAGATGGAAGAGAGAAGGGTGGGGTGTGGATGGGGAACCAGGTTCACCCCAAACAGGTATGCACTGGGTAGAATGGGAAGGACAGAAGGATGAGAATCAGACAGGTCTGGGATTGGAACCTAGTAGCCCCCAGGCCCTAAAGCTGCACTTTACCCCCACCAAGTGCAGTCTCTGTCATCCAGGAAGAGCCTTCCACTGTGCCTCCTGCCCTCCCTTCCTGCGCAGGATGGAGATGGATGAGAGCTCCGCCCCACCCCTTGCTGGCCCCTCCTCTGCAAGAACTGAGTCTCAAATATCCTGAGCCAAAGAAAACTCAGCAAGAGTTCCCACCACAGGTGGGAAGAACAGGGTCTGGAGCAGGCTCTGCCCCTGCTCTGGCCATGAACCATCCATCTCAAAACCTCCCTTCTTTGGTTGCTAACATGGGAGACACACCTATCCTGGGGCACTTAGTCATCAGGTGCATATCAAGTGCAAGTCCTGGTCACAGCAGGGCATTGTCATCCTGGATGTTATGCATAGTTACCATAACAAAGACCTGGCAGGTCTGTTGCTCTGTGCTGTTAGTAGCCTTCTGGGTCAGCTCCAGGGTTTTTCCAGCCTAAGCCTGACCCTGTTGGCTACCTCAAGTTCTGGTCTGGGAAAGAGACCATCTTCCTCTTCATGGTCCACCAGCCCAGGAGGACAAGACAAGAAACGCTTTTCCTCCAGAGCATCCTAGCAAAAGGAGCTCATGGCCTCTTTAAAATACTCTGTCCCATGGTCAGTGGTTTTAAGAAAGTTCTGCCTTAGGCTTCTCTACCTCCCTCTAAGTCCCTCCTGAGACTCCCAGGTCACTTGAATCACTGTCAATAGGGGCCCCTTGTTTCGGATCACCCAAAGGCAGGCTTTTATGAATGTGAAAGTGCAAAGTGTTATTTTCAAGAGTTGATCTGGTGTCCACCTGTTGACTTAATCTGAAATCTGCCCCAAGATCCTAGAACCAGGGAGGGAATTCTGTCTCCCTTACCTCATCTAATCCCTCCTCTGCCTTTAGTCCTCAGCCTCAATTCCTAGGAGGAGGGACCTGTGCCTCCATCTAGTGAGGTTTCATTAGCCCAGCAAAGTGGTAGAGGGATGTTCCAGTAGATTACCACCCAATCCTCATCTCCCAGCTTGTGACGTGCTCCAGACCCAAACCTCTCCATTCCTTGGCCTCCACCTTCCTCAGAAACATGAAGAGGCTGCATGATGCCTCAGTGATGAGCCTTTAAGGTCCTTGGTGTTCTCACCTTCTTGGTGTCACAGTCGCCATAATGGTCTCCTTTGCCCTATCTAAAGTCTGCAGAGGGCAGAGAGGCCCCACTTTCCATTCTTCCTGTTCCCTCAGCTAAAGTGCATAGAAATGATCTGTATTTCACCCTAGAAAACCTTTGGATGAGAGCATTTGAGTCCTGCTGTGCTGGGAGCATTTCTTCTTAGTTTTTTAAGCTCAACCAAAAATGATTATCCATCTGAGTTTAGGACAAATCCTCTCTGTGCATTGCATGGACTCTGGGGCTGGTGGACAGTGCCTGCTGCTGAGGGTTCTCAGGGGCACAGTGCCTCAACTGAAAGCCCAGCAGGCTCATAGTTACAGACCACAGTAAAGCCTGCAGTCCCAGAGCCTGATCCTCTACTTAGGGATTCTTGTGTTACTGGCTATCTTTCTTAGCAGTAGTCTGAGCATCTGCTATTCCAGGGTGTAGCCTGGAGTCCAGCCCAGGGATCGGCCAATTCCCAGGTGGCTGCCAAGGAGAAATGAGAAGTCACATCATTAATTCTGCCCCAGCCTGGCAAACAGAACCCAAAGTAAGAACAACGTGCTTGTGGATCTGCGACAACAAGAGACAGGTCCAGAGAAGGTAGACAGGATCTTGCAAAGGAGAGGGTGGCTGGGGAGACACAAGGCAGGTGCACCCAATGACTATGCTCTAGTGAGTACAAATATGAGCCCAGCAAATCGTGCCTCATGGGAGAACCCCCAACACTCCCACTTGCAGGAAACCGAGGATGAAGTAGTTCAGAAAATAAAGAATCCTCCACTTGGCCAAGAGGCTGGTCCCTAATCCCTTGCTCTGGTCTCCTTCCAGAGGGGCTCTGGGCTTTAGAAGCAAGGTGTTCCTGGGGTTGCAGTGCCTCACATGATCCCCACCCAGCTGCCCATGCCACCTCCAACCTTGATGAAAACTAGTGGGCACCCCAGGGACCAGGCACAGAGGACCTAGCAGAGAAGGCCAGAAGTCAGTCTTGGTCCTGAGTATGAGGCAGGGGCTGGAGGCAGAGATGGTGGGCACTGTCCTGGGGGCTGTCCATCGGTCCAGCTGATCTGGGCAGGGGGTCTTGCATCTGAATTAGGAAGCCAGAGTAAAAAATTTACCAGGGATTGAACTCACAACTACATGCTTTCAAGGCAGGCACTTATGCCGCTAAATCCCCAGCCCTTAAATAATGTACTTGAATAACAAAGAGGATTGGGGTTCATTAAGAGCCCATAGCTTTTGTTTGCCTCCCTGTTTTTTGGGACAGGGTTTCACTATACAGTCCAGGCTATCCTTGAACCTGTGATGGTCCTGCCTTAGCTTCCCTAGTGCCAATATTACAGGCATGGACCGCCACACCTGGCTAGCCCATGCCTATTTATACCGAGCCTTCCTGTCCTTTCCCTGATCCTCCCCGCCGCCGGGTGGCTGCTTCTATTAGCCTCTCTAGTGCCACCTGCCACTCCTCACAAGGTCCTAAAGGCAACCTCTGCTAGGACTCAGTTGATCGAAACTGTTAGCATTCTGCCTAACATGAGAGTTACAAGGTTCTCGGAGGAGACCTGCGAAGGTGTCTCACGTGAAAAATGTTTGTACTTATTTTCATTATGTTGATTTTTGGATACCTAGAAAATGCTTCCTCCTTCCTATTTCTTGTCTAAGTCCTGGTAGATGATAAATTTCTGTACATGAAAATATTGCCTGGGTGGGAAGTTCCCTTCTTTTATCAGGAAGCTACTAATAACTTCTTCAAGGCAGAAAAGTGCACTCAGCACCTGCTAAGCTCACCCAGCCCTGGCCCACCCCCCAGGGCCTCTGAAGAGTCCCCACATCTTGGCTCACGTAGCCTCTCAGCCATACCCTTGCCCCATGGGCCCCACCCTGGGTAGAGTGTGCACGAGAAGCAAAAGAAATAAGCGTTAAGGGGGGACTGGAGGAGAAAACCGAGCAAGACAGCAGACAGCGCAGAGAGCACTAGCCCTTTCGTGAGTCACCTCTTGGTCTCTTCTGAGGGCCCCTATCCCCAAAGGAATGTCATCTCCAGGTACAGACCACAGTCTGCCGGACTGCACAAACAAGTGCAAACGCAAATGCATAGGGCGCATTCATCAGGTGAGGACAGAGGGCTGGATGCAAATGCAGAGGAGTGCAGAGAAGGCCAGACAGGACCGGTGATGGGGACAGCAGAGTAGAAAGGCTACAGTAGGCACAGGGTGGGAGACAGGGAAGGAGGGCATGGGTGCTGGAGGGTGGGCACACAAGGAGAGCTGGGCCCACAGGGTAATTCTGGTCCCTGGGCTGTGGCAGCCATGCCGCCCACCCCTTCACGCCCTGGCTGCAGGTTGTCAAGCAGGGCAGAGTCCATGCTGCATTCCTACTCCCCCAACCCCTTGCTCTTTCCTAGAAGCCCTGCATCCTGCTGGCTTGAGCCCAAGACTGGGGAATCGCCAATCCCAAAGAGAGGGGGCTGCCTCTCAGACTTGGCCTTGACCGTAGGTTGCCACTGGGGAGGGGCTCGGCTGCAGCCCTGACTTGATTAACATTTAAATGCCATTTGGGAAGAAGAGGAGGAGGGGGATGGAACAAGCAAGTCTCCAGCTGGAGCCGGAGTTCGAGCTGCCCGGGATGCCGAACTGAAGATCTGTTGTGATCCTCAGGGGTTAGGGGGGCCACCAGGCTGCTTTTGACCAAACCTGTCTCTTTTCAGTGGGCTCCTGTCCAGCTCGCCCCGGAGCCCTTTGCTTGTTTTACTAACACTGGCCCCATTAGCTACTGGTCAGACCTCAGAGCACCGGTGGGGATGGGATCAGGGCTCCTGGGTCTCTGTCTCTCCCTGCTCCTGCGGCATCAGGGACTGTCCCCACCACCACCACCACCACCAGCCTGCCTCTCCCTCTTGGGAGGGAAGGAACATCCACCCACCCCAGCAGGGCTGCCACTCTAATGGGCCAGGTTGCTCCCCCGTCTGGGCATCTCCAAGGGGAATCTTTCCATGAGACTTGAGCAAAGACTTTAAAAGCCACTTAAAATGTCCTTGATGAATGGCAGTGATCTCTTAGGAGGGAAAAAGTCCAGAATAGAACAGGGAGTTTGAAGCAAACCACAGGCCACTTCCGCCTTCTTCAAACTCTTCACTTGGGTGGGGCCCAGGTTCCACCCAGAGCCTAGCAGGGGGGCCATCCCGAGCTAAGCAGGCTAATTTTGTTAACAACCTCAGCTTGATTTGCATATCCAGGAGGAGTGCTGTCCTGGGAAGTCATTAACACAGAAGTCTAAATAACTTCGCTAATGGGGCGGTTGCTGCATTTACCAGGCTTGCCTGCCCCGCCGGCCAAGCTCCATCCCAGCTTCCTGGGAGGAGGGGAGCCAGTAGGGCAGCCAGATGCCCGAGGCAGAGCACCAGGGAGCCACAGCCCCAAGTGAAAACCCCATCTAGCCATTTTAATTCTGGAGCATCTTTGAACCCTCTCTCTCTCAGGTGGGTTCTTGGTTTAACTCTGCCCTTTGAGTGGCAATATTTGCTGAGCCAGGTCTTTGGAGGCAAAGAAACACCTCCAAAGATAACAGCTCTGTGGAAGGGGAAATGGGCCGGCACAAATGACAACTTGCTTTTCCACTGGTGTGGGCTCCTCAAGCTGAAAGTCCAAGGCTTCAGGTATGTCCAGCATTGCTGCAGACCCTGTAGTAGAGGGTTGCCAGGGACAACTGGAGTTTAACGAGCACTACCATGAGCCACCCCATTTTATAACGAGTGTCCTCACTGATACTCATAGGACCATAAAGATGGTGACAATACTCTCATCTTTCACAGGACCCCACAGAGATTCAGCAAGCCTAGGTAGTTTTATACAGTCACATGGCTCTAAATATTGGAGCTGCATTTCAATTCCAGGCCTGGAGTTTCCCCCAGTATCCTATAGTGGGGCCCCAAACTTGTGTAGAGCAGGAAAGGATTCTGCCTTCCTCACCCCTCATAAGGATCATGGTGGCTCTTCTATAACAAAAGAGAAAAAGCACAACAGATTTATTTAATGTAAGTTTCACATGACATGGGAGCCAGCAATGACCCAAGATACATGCAAAACTCCTTTTATGCTTCAAGTTGGTGGAGAATAGACAGTCATGTAGAAACATGATTTGGATGAAAAAGTGTTGATATAGGGGAACGAAACTCCTGACCTACTATATGTCCAATACGAGTTCGTGTTCCCTAAAATCAAAGAATGAATTTTAGAAACAGTGGAGGTTAAGAGCAAAGATATTTATTGAGAGAAAGAAAGCTTCTGTCTGAAAAACAGGAGGGGTCCCAGCTAGTTGGCAAAGACATTGTCTTTTCTAGGGACTTTTATAGAGTAAAATCGTGAGGTTGGATGGGTCCAAGGTAGGGAAAAATGAGAACTCACAAGGTGGGCATAAGGTGGGACAAAACTGTGCTCAGGGAAAATTGATTAAATCAAGAACAAATGGGGGAGTCAGTCACATAATAAATGGGCACACTTAACAGCAGTGACTGTTCCTGCAGAGGGTTGCGATGGTGACTCCTGACTACCTTAGGGTGATACAGAACTATTTGGATTATCAGTCCTTAGGATATGGTTGTACTTGCTTTGTCTTTTGTCTTGCGATCTGGCCCACAGCAGAAAGTGTCTGTCTCCCCCACAGTTGCAAGTTATCTGGGCTTCTGCACTGGCTCCTTTGAGGACCTAGCCGTGTCTGATTACCTGTAATATTTCTAATTAACTCAGCTCCCTGTAACTGTGATTTCATGTCATCAGCCTAAGGGGAAATCCAGTGACCCTTCAGTTCAGTCTTCTAGGCCTCTGTGTAGCATCCATCCCCTCAGGCATGAGCAGGGCCTCCAATGAGGGTTTTCAAAGGAGAAAGAGGCGGGTGACCTTCCTAGATTTTAGGACTTGTCATGGGGACAGGAACTCTGGTTTTTATGACCCACCTGGGGGAAGAGGAATTTTGGTTTCTATGACTCAGTTCCCAGGAGAAGGAGGGGGACAGACAGAAAGGCTGGAGAAAGCCAGAGAGACTTTTCTTCTGTGGCCTTCCCAGTGCCCGTCAGTTCAAAGTACTCTGCTTGCCAACGGGCCATACTTTGGGTATCCTTTTCTGAGCCCAAATGACAGAAAGCAGCAGAAGCCAGTCCAGAAAATCCTAGAAAGCCATCAGAAAAACCTCTGTCTGCCAGGAGTACGCTGGTCGGTAGGAACTTGGACCTAGAGTGGGGCCCCTCCATACAGGCTCCAAGCTGCCTGCTGCGTCTTTGGGTCAGTGACTTCATGTCTGGGCCTCAGTTTCCTCACTGCTCTGCACCAGGAATTAATGTCAGTAGAATGAGCCTGCTTGTTACACGATGGGCTGGAGCTAGGAGTCTGGCTCGCAGTGAGCTCTCACCCCTGCTATTATTAACAGGAGATGGCTCAAGGCCTTCTCCATGGAAAAGGCCCAGTGTGAGCCTGGCCTGCAGGCTGTGTGGCCAGTTGGTCCCACTGGCATCTGGAGTTCCAGCGTCAGGTGAGATTTGGGACCGGGTGATGAGGGGCGCTTACCAGTGTTTCTGGGAGGCTCCATCCCTGGCTCGGAGGGTGAGGGTCCGTGGCAGGGAGGGGGTGGTGCAGTGACCATAGGCTGGGATGGCACTGGGCCTGCAGAGCTGAGCAGGGAGATCAGGCAGCTCCAGACTGAAAGTAATAATGGTGGCTCTACCGCTCCCAGATGCTGCAGCTGCTCAGCTCCACACCCAGAAACCGTATCCTCTCCTGCATGCTAAGTCCTCCCACAGGGGCTGGGAGTTCCACAGGCCTGGCTTAGTTTACCTTTTGCCTGGCCCTTACAGTGCCTGGCTAGAGGGTCCTTCCTTCATTCACTGGACTCAGGCAGCTATGTGTCTGGCCACAGGGAACAAGCCAGACACACCCTGTGCCCCCAGGAGCCTGTGGTCCTGGAGGAGCTGAGTCAGTGCCTGCTCGAGCCAGGGCCTGGCAGCTCAGACGTCTTCACGCATGCATCTGCATGTCCGGCTGTGCCCACGTTCGGTGAAGACTCGCAGCCAGGTAGAGCGCACCGGATGGGACAACCTTGGAGGTCCTGCCTCCCTGCCAGCCTCGCTGCTCAGCTGCTGCCACACTGGGCACAGCCTCATTCTCTCTACATTTGCCTTGGCCCTGGCAGCTGCCTCCACATGCAATGTGCTCAGACCTTCCCGGGCCTCAGGTCCTCTGGATCCTTCACTGGCACCCCAGACCCCCCTCAAGGTCTTTCCCAGCTCTCACACAAGCCTGTGTGGTCCCCAGACACATTTCAGACTAAAAAAAAATATCAGACCACAATGTGTGAAGGGGTAATGTGAAGATGTGAGAGGAGATGCAGAGCCTGGGGCAGAAGGCTGGGTAGAGAGGCATTAGGGGGCTGCTGGGCCCTGGAGCCCTGCAGGAAGGGCAGGGTGTAGGCAGAAGAAGAGGGGCATGGTACGAAGGTTCTGAGGCTGCCCCGATCACTTCAGAGAGCTCGGCCAAGGCCTTGACAGTGCGGGGAGAGAGTGGGACATGGACACCAGGACCCTGCACAATGCCCAGTGCCGCTGAGATCTGGGTCCACCCTGGAGGGACCAGGCTCAGCCAGGCTGTTTCACACAACATCTCCAGGATTATAGAGAGGCTTGGCAAGGACAGCGGTGAAGTGTGTGGCCATCCCGGCCCAAGGGCCTCGGCTGAGGCTGTCCCCTGTCCTCTGGGGCCTTCTGTGCTTCGCAGTCCAGCTCTGGCTGGTCCCTACCTCCCTCTCCTCTCACACCTCTGCCCCCTGGCTCCTCCTCCTCTCCATTCCCTGCTCTGTCACTCCCTTTTCTCCTTCTCTTTGCTGCCTCCCCACCACCCCTCTGTCACTCTCCCTTCAATTACCACGAAGCACAAGAATATTTTATTATTTGGTGTCTTTATTAAATCAAGTTTTATGTACTCTGTTTTTCATTTTTAAAGTGGATGAGTGCCACATTATATTTTCCTATTAAAAAGCAAAATCTCAACAGGGTACCTTTGATGGTCCCACGGTGGCTTCGTCTGTTGGTCAGTGGTTCTGGATAGAAAAAGTGAAGGAGGCCCAAGGAAAGCCACAAGGGCTGCCACCAGGACCAGAACACAAGGGTCTCAGCACAGCCAGAGGACCATGTCCCCACAGCCCCTGGGCCAGGCTCTGACCAGGTGCCTGTGGCAAGGAGCACACAGGCTGCTCAGGTGCAGGACAAGTGGTCCCATCTCCCTGCCCCATGGGGAGTGCCAGCTTCTGGCTGGTTTGGCCCCAGAGGACAGTGGTAGTACAGAGCCCTGTGACACCAGGCTTTGGCTTCCTCTTGGCCCCATCTGGGAGAGGAGGATGTGAGTCCAGGGCTCAGAAACCTCCTCCACCAAGGAACCTGCCTGGGCTCACACTGCCCACACCCACTCAGGTGAAGCGGTCTGCTCCCTTCAGGCCTGGTTTTCAGTAAAAGTTTGCAGCTGGTCATATTATAGCATGCAGGGCCACACACACACACACACTCAAAACTATCACATGCAGTCCTGAACACAATTAGGCATTCTTCATCTTCTAAAATATAGTCACCTTTCAAGCCTGTAGACACCGATCTAAAGGTACATGCGCGCGCACACACACACACACACACACACACACAGATGCAGCTACACACTGTGGAACACACACACCTCACACCCCCAAACAGGCTCACATCCATCATCTCTATCCCAAACACATGTAAGTCCTGTCCAATCCAGACCCATCAAGGATTTCCAAGCGCACACACAGGCAGGGGCACACACAGCACAACTGGGGAGCCCCATTTTTAAGCAAAGAATCCTGCCCTCCAGTCTGCAGAAAGAGCTGCTGAGAGGTGATAAAGGCTTCCTCCTTAGGGGACATCTCTCTCCACACACATGAGGACACATGGGCCTCGGGACTGCTTCCTGGCTCCAGAGCAGCCAGAATCATCAAAATCTTCCGGACAGCAAGGGCTTTGGGGCCTTTGCAGCTTGTCTCCCTGGGGGTGGAGGGCTGCACCGGAGGCTGGCAGGAAGCCTAGTGGGCTCTTCCTCTCCAGGACCCTGCATTGGGCCCTGACTGGCTGAGAGCACCCACAGCACAGCAGGCCTCTCAGGGCCTCAGGGTGGACTCAAGAGAGCAGGAGTTAAGATGAGACCATTCAGCCCAGGAAAATCTTCAATTTTAGATCCTGGCCCAAAATGCACAAGGATTTGCAGAGAATACATCTTTCCCTACCCCTGGAAACTAGAATGTTTTCCAGTTTATATTTGTATGCAGCCAAGCACAAGTCCACAGAGGAACTGTCCTAACCACATACTCATGGGGAATCACTGTATTATCCAGGGAACCAGGTGAAGGTGAAAATGCCCAGGCCCTTTGTGCAGCAGGAATGCACATTTCAGTCCATGGTGCTTCATTTCTCCATCTTGGAGGTCTGGTGGCATGGGGCAAAGCTCAGCATGTTCTCACTCTGTGACCTTGGGAGTTCATGCTCTGAGACTCAGTTTGTCCATCTGTGAAATGGGGATAATAGCACTTTCTGACACAGTTGTCAGGGAGGAGAATCAATCCCTGGCACCCTGCCTGGACTACAGCAGGTGCTCAGCATGGGCCAGTTCCTCCCCTAGAATCTAAATCCTAAGGAACAAATTAAAAGCTCACACCTGCCCCCACCAGCCCACAGTCTGTGTTACATTTCTACCTGAAGCACGAGCAGAGTTCAAAACAAACTCATCCCTTCCCTCCCCAGCTGTCCACTTTCTTCCTCTGAATGCCCTTACTACTGTCTACAGCACCACTGCCACCAGCCTTCAAGCTCCCTTGGACAGTTCTGGTCCCTCTTTCATGAAAGCCAGAGCCCTAGCATGTTGTCCTGAGCGCGCTCACTGCCAGCTTCCTCCAAGCACCAACAGTCCTCCCAGCCTCACAACCCTGATCCACCCTCCCCTGTCCACACCGCACTGTCCGTCTCATACTCCCCTGGTCAGCTCACATCCTTTCTCAGCTGCCAACAACTTGCTCGCCAGTGTCCCAAGGATGACTCAGTCTAGCCTGCCTCCAGAGCTGTACACCAACTCTGAGGCCCTATCGAGCTTACTCCTGGGCTCCAAACCCCTAGGGAAAAGGCCCCCATGCTATTCATTGCCACAGCCCAGCTCTGAACCCCCTGTCAGGCAGCATTCTTCACCAACGCAGTGTACCTGCACTCACAGGCAGGCACCTCTATGCCTTGGTCCTGTCACCTGGGATTCCCAGATGCCTCTCTCTGGAGCCTTTCCCATCTGAGCCTTCCCACCTATCTCTGAGAGGCAGATTCTGTCCTTTGGGCCAGTGCCCTGCCCTCCCCTACCTACGATGCCCACTTCCACATTCTAATCGAAAATTGACCACTGAGATAGCAAGCGATGGAGGGGGTGCCAGCTCCAGACTAGTACACTTCTTTCCTGCAGAGGAGGGGTGATGAAGGTGGACAGGGTGTAAGCTCTTAGGATGGTCCTGGCGTGAGGGGAATGCTGAGAAGTGGCAGCCATCATGGTCACCTGCTTGGAGGTTTGCATTGGTGTTCATGTCCTGGCCCTGCCCGGAAGGACATAGATAACTAACAAGGCAAATCCAGCTTTTGCAGCATCCAGGACAACATCTCACAGCTTCCAGCACAAGGAGATGGTTGGATGGGAGGGAGGGAGGTGAATGCTGCCAGTGTCACAAGGCACACACCCACGTTACAACGCTGGGACCGAGTGTGTAACCCTGTTGTATATCTAGTCACCCCTGTCTGGACTTCCCGAGCTGACCCTCCTGAGCAGTGGAAATGATTCTTGAAAGCTTTGTCTTTAGTCTAGATACTGGCTCAGTATGAGGGTAAAGCCAGCCCCTTCATGTCACAGACAACCCATTTTGGGTGACCAGGAAATTGGAATTGAGGATACACGCAGTCGATTGGAATCCTGAGCTGGAAGCTCCGGGCTGGTGGAGTTATCCTGCGATATTTTGGGCCAGTAGGCCTGAGGGCAGAGGCAAAAGGAGAGGGGAGAGGCATCGTTTTCTTGGAGAGGAGGCCACATGTACATAATGTGTATAAATGTATATAATAATCATTAGCAGCGATTCAGCTGTCTGCCGCTGGTTTGCAAGATAAATTGCATTAATCAACACGATGCCTTCAGAACTTTTGGTGAGCCGTTTCTTATGCTAATTGGGCCACTTAAAGTAGACTGTCATTGCACCAGGATCTCCGGCTGTCAAGACAATTACTGGCAGGCGAAAGCCCCTCCCTCCCAGCCCCCTCTCCCCCACCAGCACCTTTTCTTTTTTAAATATAATATTAATGAGAAGAGCTATGCTAATTACCTGGCCAAAAATAAAACCCTGAAAGAAGAAGGGGGGAAAGTGGGTAACGATGTGACCGGCAGGGATATTTGGGTCACCTTGAAGGCAGTATGGAGAAGGTGTTGGGGTGGGGTCTCCCAGAGATGAAAGATGGGGCCAAGTCAGAGCGCTGGACCTGCAGATGCTACTGTGGGGGCCTGACTCACGCCCCTTCCCTTCTGTGACTGCAGGACTTCAGCTCAGATATACCATGAACTCTGGGCCTAGGGATCCCAGAAGCCTAGAGTCGAGGGTGAGAAAGAATCCTAGAATCAGACATGCTCAGCCTTCCAGCCTCCAAGGGATAAAGAAAGTCTCAAAGAACATCCAATTTCATCCTAATTAAGCAAAGCCAAGTTTATTGCCTGCCTCAGTGGAAGGCAGTGCTTACCTCAGTGGTCTTTGTGAAGTTTAGAAGGAGAGTGTTCATAGCGTTGGGGGTCTGGAAGAGTGTGGGTCTGCAATGTGGGGTTCTGATTGGAACCCAACAGGCTTGGAAATGGTGGACACAGCAAGGAGGGAGTTTTAAGCAGATGAGGCTGGCACATGGCCATTCACAGGCCAGCAGGTGTGCCCAGGTGAGTGAGCTGCTGCGCTGAGCAGGGGAGGCTGGGTGGCAGATGTTTAGAAACATGAATTTTCAGGAAGTTTCTGGATTAAAGTTGTTTGCGCCTTTCTTTTCTTGGGTGGGAATTTTCAGGAATAGTCAAGTTATGCTCATGAGGCCACTCTTGGTCTTTACCTCTTTTGCTTCATAGCTGCAGACAATCTGTTCTCGATGTGTGACCAGTCAGGGTGGGGACAGGGCTTCTGTCCCTGTCTGTGTACCTGACACTGGCTGCAAAGGGCCCCTCAGCCACCTGGACTCTAAATTCTAGGCCTTTCCCTACCATGTTTCTTTCCTGAACTCTGCCACCACAGCCGGACTTCAAGGCCTCCTGTCCTCCCCGCCCTGTGGAGGCTGCCAGAGTGGCCCCACCGAAGAGCAAGACCAGTGGTCTCACACATCTCCCAGTGGCCACACACCTCTGCTAAGCCCACATGCCTGGAACCTGCCCCCCAACCGTCTCCTGCCTGTGAAATCCACCCAGCATCGCCCACCCCAAAGCAATCCTCGACACTGCCTTGCAGCTCTGATGGGCCTGGCCCAGACTGTTGTGTGGCTCTCAGTTCACCTGTCTGCATTATGTATGGGTTGACAGGTGAGACCTGTGTCTCACTCCGGAGGCATCCCTAGTGCCGAGCTACCATTCGCATGCAATAAGCACTTGTGGAGCAAGGCAACATAACTTCTCATTGCCTTTAAAAAAACAAAACAAAACAAACAAAAAAACAAGGTGTCCTCAGGCCCTATGTGGAGGGAGGAAGAGAACACTGGTGGGAAAGGGGAAAGAAACAAAGAAGCCAGGTGAGCTGAGCTGAGCTGGGCTGAGCTGAGCTGAGCTGAGCTGAGAGTGGCCTGGCGGACTGTGAGCGGGGAAGGGTGGCAGGTGTGATCACTTAGGCCTTGTGATACAGGTGAAGGGCACCAGCCCTCTTAGCAGATGAGCAAACCCAGCCTAAAAGGAATCAAATGGCAGCCGATTGCTGAGCTCTTTCCAGTAGACTGCTTACAGGAGAGAGAAAAGAGAGCAGAAGGCAGAGGCAGCCAGCAGTGGGGACACTGCACAGGCAAGAGAGGAGGGCAGGAGGGGCCCAGTGGCCTGGAAGCTCCTCTGTGGTGCTGGACCCTTCCTGACACGCATGCGCACGGGCGCCCAGGGCCTCCTCCGGCTGACCTCTTTCGCCAGGTGCCCGGGGCAGGAGCTGCTTTTTCAGCTCCCCGAGACTGGTGCTCAGGAGAGTGATGCGAGGGGCAGGCTGTGGAGAGGTGTCCAGCAGAGTGTGCAGCTTGCCTGCAGGCCGTTGTGGGGGCTGGTGCGGAGCGTGGGCCTCTCTAGGACACTCTGGGATCAAAGCAGCCTGTCAGGCAGAGAGTGGAGCTCGGTGGTGGGGGATGGGCTCACACACCCCTTATTAATAAATGAATAATTGGCCCAGCGTTGCCCTGATTGATGAGCACAGCAGCGCGTCAGAATCTTCCACACGAGGGCCACGGATAAATCTTCCCTGCGTGGCCGCTGTCACCAAGTCGCTCGGGCAGGGAGGGTGGGGCGACAGGAAGACTGGAGACTCGGAGACAGGGTCCTGTCTGTGGTCTGTCTCCCCAGTGCTGTCTACAGTGAGGCTCCCGCCCACCCTCAGAGCCCCATGTCACCTTTGTACGCCTCCCTCCTCACCTCCACAACCGCCCATCAGCTGGTCTGCAAGGCCGGCTCCTGTCCCCTTTAGCCCTTGACATGGGCGCCTGGCTGTCCATCTCTGCATGTCACCTGCTGCCTTGCTCTGTTCTGCACGGGTCAGGGAATTAATGCCACCAACAGTGCAGTGGGAAATGTGCAGCCCAGCCACTGCCCCCTCTGCCTGCTCTGCCCCCAGTACAGCAGCCCCAGCCTCCTCACCCCTGCCAGGCACTGCCCACTGCCCCCACCCCCACCCCTGCCTCTGCACCAGCACCTCTCACTGCCCAGAGGCTGCTAACTTCTCCCCCAGCTCCATCTCCCCTCCTCATCCTATGTCACCTCACAGACACTTTCCAGCTGTCCTATCGAAACTGGCCACTTTTCCCTATCCAGTCCCTGCAGCCCTCACAACTGGTCATTATTGACAGAGTTTGTGTGTGAGCACACACGCACACACACACACCTCCTCCTGCCCCACACTCAGTGGTTCACCAGGGCTAGATCATCTCAACCTGGCATATAGTGGGTATTGCCTGAGCCTCAGTCCTTTGATGACCCAAAGTCAATTCTGGGATGTCAGCTATGAAACTGGTGAATCCGTCCTATGTACTTCCACTCTGCATCCATTCCCCACCTTCCCCCCACCCCAGACCTGAAACCCTGTCTTCTCTGGGGCTTCTGCAGGGAGGCCCCTCCCGCCCTCTGATCTATCATGTTCCCAGGGGTGCACGATGGGAGGGGAACCTGGAGAAGCAGACCCAGGACTCCTTCAATGGAGCGATGCTCTGAAGATGGGCACACGTGTGACCCATTAGAGGACATGGGGTAGGCACAGTTCCCAGTGGAAGAGAAGCCCTCATTTTCAACAGCACAGGAAGGGACCCTGGAGTTGGCCTCCGTGCCAGGCCAGGGGACAGGCACAGCACAGCTCTCCCCAGGATGCCCCGCTTGGAACAGTCAGTTTTTTAATTACTAGTAATTAAACACGTGTAACCTGCCCAGCTGCCACTCCAGGAACTGGGACAGAACTCCCGGGGTGCAGTGGGCCAGGCACCTGCTGACAGTGACAGAAATTCCTTGAGCCACCTCTGTAGGGCACCTAGCTCATCTAGTCCAGTCTCTGCTCGCAGGAGAGCAGAGAGATGGCGGGGTAGGGCCAGTTTGCTTTCTTTCTTCAATTTGGAGGAGCCAAACATTTCTTTAGGCCACGCCCAAAAGTCCAGTGCTCACAGAGGGTCCCACCCTGCACTTTGTGACCCCCTCAGCTTCCTGATGTCCAGCCACTCCCCAGGGAGCTCCCTAGGCTTCTCAGGCTCTGAGGCCACAGGACAAGAAATTCCGCCACACCCAGACCTAAGGTGTTTATGGGAAAGTCTCTTGAGCCCTGTCCAAGTGGCTGCTGACCGAGGTCCCCAGGCTCTGTGCCTCCCAGGAGCCAAGTCTCCTGAGGCTCACAGGCCATCTGCCTTCCAGACAACACCCTTTCTCTCTGATCTGTCCCGAATTCTGACCCTGGCTCCCTGGCGTCTCTTCCTGGCTCTCCCTCCTTCTCTGCCCCTTCTCTCCTCTTCCTCCCTCTCCTATTCCCCCTCTTTGTCAACTCTGTCCTATTTGGGGTTCTTTAAAGAACAATGAAAATGAGGGAGATGCAGCCTCCTTGCAGTTCCCATTTGGGGAGTGGCCAGTGGGGCTGCCCCTTCCAGGACAAGCCCTGGCTTAGCCTAATAATGCTTGAATTTAATTCCACTCTCTTTCTCTAACTCACCCTCCTTGACCCTCCTGCATCTGGCAAACAAGGGCTTGAGTGGGCTCTGGATCTACAGGAAGACAGTGCCAGGTGCCAGCAGGTGGAGGGGAATTTGGGCAGGGCACTGATGGACTCAGGGAAGGCACCATTCCCCTCTCTGAGAGTCTCCAAAAATGAGGGAGCTTCTGTGTATATCCTTAAAGGGATAAATCCTGGAAGATGCAAGAGACAGTCCCCTACCCCTAGAGCCCTGTGTCCCGGTCTGTCAAATGGGAATGGTGACAGCTCCTATCCTCAGGTTCACACGCATTGGAGAGCTCTGAGAGCCCTCTGCCAATACAGGCTTCACACACAGACAGCTAGACACAGCCAGGGTCCCTTTGCACTCTCTGAGGCTCATCCCAGACCAATGTTCCCAGAGCTCACCTGTAGGTCCTCCTGCTGCAGCGAGTTGTGGTGCCACCTCTCTGGGCCTGCCTAAAAGCAGATGGCCCACCTTTGGTCCCAAAATCCGTACTGGGCCACCTCGCTCAGTGTTGCCTCTTTCTCACCCAACCTGGGTCTATCTTACAGCACCCCAGTGCTCCTCCCACAGCCTGCCAGACCCCAGGAAGTCACTGTCCCTGCCTCAGGCTGGCTGCTGGCTGAGGCTGCTCTTGTGGAGCAGGCCACTTGGAAATGTGCTCCTCAGTGGCCTGGCTTTTACCTGGCCCTTACTCTGGGTGTCCTGCCCTGTACTAGGCTCAAACTGCTCTGCAGGACTTGACCTCTCTACAAAGATTCATGAATAAACCACACTGAGTGGATGCTAAACAGTGTGGCTCCCATACCCCTGGGCAAGGGGTAGTCAGAGAAAGAGGAAATGAGGGCAAGAGATTGATGCTGGGAGCCCCAAAGAGCTTCCTAGAGAAGTCCTAGAATGGGTGAGAACTTGGTTGGTGATAGTTCCAGGCCTGCTGCTGTATGAGGCACACACGACCTTGTCCACTCACATTCCTGGAGAACCAGCGTTTGCATGCCATGGGGTGTGGACAGTGCCAGGTAGTCATGGCCCGGAGGCAGTGTGTACAGAGTGGTCGCCCCAAATACACACACAGGTACCCAGTCCCTAGCCAGGCAGTCCTGTCCTACCCTCCCACATGCGCACACTCCCCTCGTTCCCGGCGCCCAGCCCCGGAAGGCAGGAGGCAGAACACAAAGCCCAACCCAGGAACAGTTTAGCTCTTAGACTGCACCTGCACGCCATCTGGTGGCCGTTTGCAGTGTTGCAAGCTCCGGGGTTCTCATCTTTGGGATGTCACACCCAGAAGTGGCAATTCGACCCCTCCTTGCTCACTCTGTTCACACACAGACACACACACGCACACATCACATCACATTCAGCTCATGACACAATGGCTCACCCCAAATGCTCAAAAGGATGCATGGCAGAGCTCCTACAGATACATACAGATGCAAATAGTCATTCCCATTCACACTTCTTTTCTCACCAAATAAAATTTAGAGCACGAAGGTAGAGAATACTGTTCTTAAAGCGGCACAAGTGCAACTGCAGTCAACAGCTCCTATGTGCTCCCATGGCCCGTTCTGTTTTCAGCTTGTGTCGGTTCCCTCCTGAGGTCACACCACGCACAGCTCCAGGCTCACGCAGGCCCTCGGAGCCTCCTTCTCGGTGGGTGCAAGAACCGGGGTGCTCTGCAGACAGCTCCCATCTGTGTGCGTGGCCCCGTAAGCACCTGTACCCATGGGGGCCACCAGAGACAGGACAATGGGGGAAGCTCATGTGACCGCTCCCGTGGAGGACCCACAGGCTTTGCTGCACTGCCTGGCCCCTTCCTTCCTTCCTTCCTTCCTTCCTTCCTTCCTTCCTTCCTTCCTTCCTTCCTTCGTTCCTTCCTTCCTTCCTTCCTTCCTTCCTTCCTTCCTTCCTTCCTTCGCACTGAGGGGTGAACCCAGGGCCTTCACACTGAATTATATCCCCAGCCCTGTTTTATTTTTTTTATTTTGAGACAGGGCTCATCAAGTCACCAATTTGTCCAGGCCTGGCTGAATTTTGTAGTCTTTCTGCCTCAACCTCCTAAAGTATTGGGGCTAGAGGTGCATGCCACCATGCCTGGTGAGGACTGGTCAAATTAAAGCTCCCTCTGTTTGGTTTTTTCCTGTGTGGCTCATAGCACACCTTGTATATATTAGCTCAGCATTAGTTATCAGTTCCCCACCCCACCCCAACCCCATTATTTTCCAGAAAGTAGCAGAGCTGGCTGCAGGAACCTCGACTTCCTCCCACTCCACCTGGGCTCTGTGCTGTGTCACCTGGGCAGCACAGAGGCTCCATCCCCTGTCTGGAGGGTGGGGGGTTGGGATGCAGTGCAGCACTCTGGGCAGGGCAGGCCAGATGCCCACTTTCCAGTCCTGCTGCCTCTGCCCCTCTGAGCCCAGGTCCTTCTCACCAAGGCTGCAGCAATAGGAAAGGCAACCTGGGCACTCTTTCCGACACCTGCCCTCAGGCCCTCTGACCCTTGCACACCCCCGGCTGAACCTAATCAGAGGTAGCTTGCTATCTTTATGCAGTACTTGGGACTGCTGTCAGATAGCAAGAAACGTTGGGAGGAGAGGGAGAGGCCATGTGTGTGTACATGTGTGTGTGTATGTGTTTGTGATCATTTATACCCAGTCTAAAGTCCTTGAGGGACACAAAATACTCATAGGTCTCCCAGGACAGAATTGGCAGGATGGCTTTACAAAGCCAGGCAGGTAGCTGGCAGAGGAGAAAAGCAACTGAGGATGACTTCCAGCATCCCCTCTTCCTCCTACTGGAGGAGACTGGGACTTACACACACACACACACACACACACACAGTGTACACCACTCTGAGACTCAGACAGTGCAGCCTGCAGATCCCATCTATAGATAGACCAAAGCCAGGAGGGTGTGCGAGCCCTAGCCAGCAGACCCAGATCAGTTAGATACAGAGTTCATCGTGGCAGCCTTCCTGGAGGAAAAGAATCTTGAACTTGGTGGTATCTGGGTTCCATTAGAGAGCTAACTGACTCTTGTGAGAAGCTTCATATGAATGTCTGATTAATCCTCTCCCTCAGCAACACTTAGATGTTGGAATTATCAGTTCTTGTTTTATGGGTGAGGAAACTGAGGCTCAGCCAAGTCAAGTTGCCTATTTAAAGCTACACAGCCAGAAGCTGCAGGGCTACAACCAAGCCCCTTGCCCTCCTGGCTCTGAGGAGCGCTTTCTTTTTATCATCCTGCAATCCCAGGGTCAGAAGGAAGCTAGGTGGTCACTGGTCCCAGCTCCACCCAAGGCCAGGTTTCCTCTGGAGCACTCAGAAAGGCAGCCTGAGGCCTCTGCTGGGACAGAAGTCACTTTCCAAGCTTCAGAGGGGCTTGTGCCTTTGTTGGAACAGAAGCTACTCCTGCATGACCGTGCCACTTATGCGGCCCTGCCATACCCTGGCCCTGGAGCTGGGGGCAAAACCTTGATGTCTCCCACCCTCTAGATACCTCCCTTATAAAGGGGATCGGAAGGACACGCATAGACGTAAACACTGCTGTCAAGGTTGCTGATTCCTTGGGGCAGAACCCAGGCTGCTCCCCTACAAACCCCAACACACCCAGCCACACCCTCAGATCCTGAGTATCCAAACTCTGAGGAATTCATCCTCTGCAGGTCACAGCCAAAGCTCTGCTGAAGCCTGCCCTCCCCTACGCAGGCCCCATGGAGCCTGCTCCAGGGAGTCTCAAGGGCAGTTCCCTTCCCTGTCCACCCAGGTTGTCGCCCCATCTCTCTTCAACCAATAGGAAGGGAAGTGAGGCATTACCTAAATGACTGTGTGGGAGCTGGGCAGTGGGACCTGCATGTGGCTGACTTCAGCTTGGCCTCAATGAGAGTGAGTCCAAAGTCAGAGACAGCTGACTCATGGGTGCAGTGAGCTTCTCATCACTGGAAGCATTCAAGCCAGGGCAGCTTGAGCTCTGGAAGGTACTGTGAGGTTGTTGCCAGTATCTGTGGGTGTCTGAAAGTGTGACTCACTGTCACAGTCATCTCTATCAGTCAGAGTGCAGTGCTCAAGAATGAGAGTTGTTTGGAGAAAATCTAATCTGCAGACCCTGCCCAGGGATGTCAGTGCAGTCAGCCATGGTCAGAAGCCAGAGAGGGCACTGATTGCTAGGGTCTATCAAGCCTGGGGGACTAGGGGCCAGAGAAGACAGATGAATGTTGTTTTTATTTTTGTCTTTGTTTTGAGACAGGGTCTAGCTATATAGTCCAGACTGGTCTTGAACTCACTGTGAAGCCAGGCTGGCCTCGAACTCACAACAATCCCCCTGCCTCAGCCTCTCAAATTCTGGGATTACAGGCATGTGCCACTACACCCAGCCAGGAGTACTTGTTGAATGGGTTAATAAGTGAGTGAATACATGAATGAATGATGAAAAGTTAAATATAAGACAGTGGTCCCACTCAGCCAATTTCCTGTTCTGGAAGAGGCCCCCAGTTCAGAGCAGCTACAGGCTTTCCTGGGACTCCCGCACGATGGGGGTTTTAAAGAAATGCCATAATGCTACATTTGGGTGTCCAGTGTCTTTGTCACCTGCCTGACAGGTGACAAAGGGGTCCCAGTGCAGTCAGTACAGAGTCCAGCCCAGTTAGTGAAGGCATAAATGATAAACTACCTTCATTCTCTTACTCAATGTGGTGGCATTTTCTGAGGTCAGGATGAGCACCCAGCCTGAGTATTGACTGCAGTTCAGGGTGATTTCCTGAGGCCAGAGTTTGTGCACTGCCAGCAACTACCATGCAAGCCAGACTGGGCGCCGCGGTGGAGTCAAGAGAGTGGGAGGTTCCATCTCAACTGCCTGACAAGGAGACACTGAAAGATCTTCACGAGGACAGTGTGACAAAGCAAGGAGACAGCGTGCAGCACGCAGTGTGTGAGGCAAACAAGGGGACACACAAAATCCCAAGTCATTGGGAATCCCAAGGCTGGGGACAGCGGGTCCTTAGGAGCCCCAGAACTGACTGACTCCCCCCGCCCCTGTCCCCTTCTGCCAGGTGTTTATCCACTGGCAGGGCGATGACCATGTGTCCACACACAAGTCACCCGTCAAGAAGCTGTGCATGTCTTTGTACATACATGAGGAGATGCGTGGGTACACATGCATGCTCACACAAATGTCGTGTGTCCACACACACGGAACTACATGGCCATGCACAGGGAAGTACTCTCCCTCCCCCAGGTCCCCAGAAAGTCCTCAGTTTCCAGGCAAGAGATCCATTTATGGGACAAACATGTCCCCACCCCACACAGAGGGAGTGGCTTGGCATCAGGATAAAATTTATCATCATTATCCTAATATCATCTCCAGGATCCACAGTGGCAGCAGCTAAAGAAAATACCAAGGCTTAACTTGGGGCGCGGGAGAGAAAGGCAGGAGATAGGAAATATGATTTATGATAGAAATCAATGCAATCATAATACTTCGTACTTGTAAAATTGGGCTGTGCCTCCTGTGCCCACACAGGCCCACTTCAGCTCTGCCTGTCACAGGAGATCGGGGACCCTGGGGCCCAGAACTAGGGCGGATGGAGGGACTGAATAATGGACACTGCCCATCTCCTTTCTGGTCTTCCTCAGTGACACTGGGGGCACAGGGTGTTGTCCAAAGAGGAAGGTGGAGAGGAGCAAAGGAGCAGAAGCCTTGTCTCAGGCCCTGCGCTGGTGTCGTGGCCTGTGTGGCTTGTTCTGCTTTCAGCTGCCCGATGGAGGCAGGTGATGGATAATGCCCACTGCGTGTGCATGCAGTAGAAGCACAGAGAACCTTGGCGACTTAACTTCAGGTCAGCTACTAGTCGTGGCACAGTTCCTGGGACATCATGTGAGGGTGAGCAGCCTAGCACAAAGGTCGCAGGTAACTGTCATGCTGTAGGGTGTGAGAGGCCCAAGAAGGCTCATCCCACTAAGAACCCTGCCCCATCCCCCGGCATTCGGAATCCCCCTGACAGCAATACCCTTGGAGTTAAACCAGCTCCTGGCAGGGAATGAGTGGTGACAGTGGTAACTCTGATGACAACGGTGGTGCTGGCAGAGGTAGGAAGAGTGGTCATGGCGACAGGTGAGGACCATGATGATGGTGACCATAATAATGATAATGGCAATGGTGACAATGGTATTTTCTCAAATATTCCTTATTAATGCCAGGGAAAGGGTGGAGGTAACACATGGAGAGGGTTGGGACTGACATTATTTCCTCTTCAGACTTCTCTGAACTGAGCCAAGAACTTGTTCTGTACCCTGCCTGGCTGGCGGGGTGGCCTGGGAGAGTGGGAGTGGGGTGTGGGGTGGAGTCATCTTTCTACCCAGTGTGTTTGGTCGTGTGCGTGCTCTGTCACTGTCTGGCAAATCCCTTCACTCTGACAAATCAACTATGCTAAAGACAAGGTGGTGGGTGGTACAGCCAAGGACGCCACCCTCCTCGGAGTGAAGCTGGGTAATTGAAGGAGCTTCCTTATAGAGGTGTTTTCCCCCAAAGTCCTCTCCAAACAAGGCAGGTTCTGGGCAGTGATGACTGGCTGAGTGAGTGAACGCCATTCCCACCTGCCAGATTCAGCCACAGGGAATGAAATTAGGCCCTGGGAAAGCGGGCCTGGCAGGAAAGCAAGTCTCAGGAGAACAGGCTGAGAGCAGAGGGTGAAGCGGCAGGCAGCCCGGGGAAGTGCCCAGGTCTTTAATCGAACTAAAGATGAAGTGGGGACAAGGGGAGGGCGTGGGCTTCCAATGGGCTTTCACAACCTCCTTTCCTTCACTGGGGACATGGAGCTCTCAGGACGGCCACCATCCAGCCCTTGGCTTCCCTTCCCAGCCACCAGACCTCAGGGCCACTGCAGGCCCATTCCTGATAGTTCCTCTGAGCTACTGAGGAGGTAGAGACTAGTGATGCAGCCACTGAGCAGCACGGGCTGCAGGAAGCAGGCGACCACTGCAGCCACAGACAGACCACCAGGCCACCCGCAGTCAGCGAGAGTGGTGAGTGGGTAGAGCGGGGTAAGTGTGGCTAGGCCAATGGAGAGACGAGAAGATGGAGAGAATGAAGGGGGTCTCGGGTTCGCCCAGCAGCTCAGCCAAGGGCTGGGGTGACTTCGCTGGCATTTGAAAGGGCACCCAAGGGCCAGCACCTGCCTTGACGAGACCTCAGGAGCTCAATAGACTTTCCAAACCTAATTAGTGTTTAATGGCCTGGAGAGACGCTGCATCGCCGTCACTGGTCACGCCATGCGTCCAGCTTCAGGTTCTTAATTAACCTTTAAGGAGATAGTCCGCCAGTGGCCAGCTCTGAGGGAGACCACGTGCATCCCGCTTGCACATGCACATGCATAGACCCCTGGGTGCATGGTCCCACATGAAAGTCTGGGGTGACCGCAATCGCCCTGCTTAAAGCAGCTTTCTGAAAATGTGTGTTAGATTAATTCCCACTGGTTTGCTAATGGTGCCAGTGTTAAGAGGAGGCAATGTTAGGAGCTCTGCAGATGAAGGGAAGGAAAGAGCGAACCCAGGCATCTGGTGGGCATTGAGAAAATGTGTTCTGGTGCAGAGGCCTCCTGTGCATGGCCTCAAGGGACAGGGGAGGGACCCATTGGTTTAGTCTCTGCCCTGAGGAAATGAGTGTTGACCCAGGGGTATGGGGAGTCACTGAGGAGGAAGAAGAGAGGACAGAGTAAGGGGCCAGTGGCACCTGGGAGAACCCTAGTGTTCAGGGGATGACCAGAGGCAGAATTTGGAAGAAAATCAAAAGAAGACACAGTGGAGACAGGGAGAGGTCGGAACACCAGTATCCTACACCTAAACACACACCCAAACCCACCAATGCAACACACACATACCCCACAGACCTCCACACTCACACCCTGCACACTTACATGCATGCTACTCACAAGCACACCCACTCCTACATTCAGCACTTGCCCTCCACACTCCCCTGGTCACTCACCCACCCAACTTGTGTGCACATCCACACCCACTCTGACCGCCCCCCCACACACACACACACATTCACGCCTAAGCCTGACACACTTTCAGGTAGTGTCCGTGACCTGGAGACCCTGGCATGTTCCAGGAGGTGGGCCGTGATCGATGCTTATTAATGAGGCTGCCCCGGAGATGGCTAATTGATGGCAGTGTGCCGCTGTTGTCTGGAATTTAACCTGATTCATCATTTAGCCTGTTGCAGGCTGGAGAGCTGTGTTAATTAATGCCAGGAAAACAGACTTGGATGAACTGGGGGTGCAGGCTCATATTAGAAAACAGAGAGCATGGGGCGGAGAAGGGGAGAGGAGGCATGGGAGAAAGAGAGAGAGACAGAGCAACAAAGAGGAAGGGAGAGAAACAGAGACAGAAACAGAAAGAGAGAGAGAGAGGAAGAGAGGAGAGAGGGGGAGGGAGGGAGGGAGGAAGAGAGAGAGAGAGAGAGAGAGAGAGAGAGAGAGAGAGAGAGAGAGAAGAGATCAAATCTAAAGCCAGAGATAAAACAAATTCCAAAAAGCAAATGTCGATGCCATTTCTAGGATGACTCAGGTTTGCGCTTGGCTGGCATCATCAGGCTAGGGCATTGGGATTAAGAGCAGTTTCCTCTAGATTTGTCATTTACTTGGTGTGGGCTCTGCTTTCCTTTTAACATGCCTGAGGACTCAGCCACATGAGAGACAGAAGAGAGTCTGGGCTGAAGGTGAGTGGGTGAAGACCCCTCTCGCTGCGCAGGAGGCTCAGCCTGGCAGCACAGAGCACAGCCCTGAAAGCCCCCTTGGGGAGGATCCAAGGGGCTGTCTCGCAGCATCTAGTTGAGGGACAGGCTGGGAGAAGTAGCAGGGAGACTGGAAGAGATGACATGGGTAAGGGTGCCACTACCTTCTCATTCCTGCCCATCCCAACTACCAAGAAGCCCATACTCTAATCTCCAAAGGTCCACCTTGTGGACTGGGAAGGGTCATTCACAGGTGAAGAAAGCCCCATATCGGGTGGCCTTGGGCCAGTGTCAACCATCACAGGACAGGGACAAGGAACCTTCTTGCTAAGGAAGAGGACCATGAGCATGTTTAGATGAATACACTCAGATGTCAGGAGAGGAAAGAGTCACTCAGGAGAGGAAGGTGGCCTGGGAGCACTGGCCTAACTTGATCTGTGGAGTTCTGTTTTGGGGATGGGTGAGGGAAAACAAGAAGGAGCTGCATTCCAGCTGGAAACCCCTCCTTTCTAATCACAGTGCTGGTTAGAGTGAATGCAGGACACCCCAAGCACCAGGAAGCCCAGCCCCACACTATAAGGGTGTGAGCTAACATGTGAGAGCCACCAGTCAGAGTAAAGGTGGGGCTACCAGGTGAGCCCAATGCAGGGCCATGTGGCTGGGCATATGGGAATCAGCTCACACTGTCACATGGAGGGCAGAAGGCACAGCCCTCAGCTGCTGCCCAGGAAGGATGGGCCGCGTGTTCTTCCAGCAAGGCTGTCCAGCGATGTTAGTGATGGGCTTACGTGCAAAGATGCTCAATGACGAATGAATGAATGAATGAATGGGTAAACTTTGTGGCCCATCAAAGTAGCCACTTCTAGTATTGATAGATCAGGTGGAGAGAGCAGACCTGGGACAGAGGTGGAGGAGGGGCCCTAGGGAGACAATGTGGCCGCAGGTCTCCGAGGTCAAGTTGTGTCCTGTTTCTCCCTAGTCCATGATCTCCCACCCAACTCTTAGAAGAAGCTGTCTGATATTTTTGGCTCAGTAGCATCCAAAAGAGAGCCTAGGGATTCAAGAGTGGAAAGGGAAAAGACTCAAATTTGAGTATTTTCTTCAAGATAATGAGAAGTCTAAGAAGAAGAAGGAGAGAAGTGGGAGGAGAGGAAGGAAGAGAGGAATGGGGGAGAAGGTAGAGGACCACTGTTGCTTATTCCCTGGGCACCTACTAGGTGCCAGGCACTGTGCTAAGCGCTGCACCTCGGTTACTCCATTTAACCAGCCCCATGAGTTATGTCTCTGAGGGGTTAAGCAACTGCCCCCTCTTCTAAGAGCAAGTATGTGTCAGAACTAGGCCCACAATTTGGGCCTTGAAACTAAATCAGGGCTTGTTTCAGCCAGAATTATCTATCCACACTGTTTTTTCAAACATCACACACCCCCATTCTGAAGAGGGTTAGTGACCCAGCCAGACCGAGCAGGCTAATTAGCTTGGTTTCCACGGCAGCCAGTCTTAATTAAGACCATGAGGATCCTCCCACCCTCACCAGCAACCAGCCCAGCCCTGGCCTGTTGGTAGGAGCTGCAAGAGGGAAATGAGGCTTGGAGACAAAGCAAAGCACCTACTGCTCCAGGCCGTGTGGGCCTCAGGCCCTGCTGGGAACAGAGGTCGGAACCCCTGGCTCCATCCCTGCCATTCCTCACTGTGATCTCCCACCGCTCTTGCCACTGCCCAAAGAAGCATCAACCCACAAAGGAACCCCTACTGCAGCAGGGACCGAGAGGGCAGGGGATGACCAGAGCCAGTGGGAGCCACCCTCCAGAAGCAGCATGGGCTTCCAGGAGACTTCTAGGCAGTCTGAGGGGGATCTTCTTCATCTGAGCCTTTTGATGGAAAGGAAAGCATTTTGTAGACTGATTCCAGAAAGAAAGGAGAGGAGGAGGCTTGGGAAAGGATGAGAAAGAGGAGAGCGGATGGAAGGAGCGTGGGCTGCCCGGCAGCCCACCATCAGCTCCCAGTGTCACCTGCTTCTGCCCTCTGGATACAGCGAAACACAGCAGCCTGTTGCATAGCAACCACCCGGGCTGTTTGCAGGGGCAGAACCAATGAGGATGTGTGAGCTGCAAAGAGGACCCTCTGGACTGAAGACTGCAGAAGTGTCACCCCCACCCCCACCCCCACTTCTGCCAAGCTTGGATTGAGACAAGGACCACTCAGGAACCAAGAGTTAAAGCCAAACTGGGGATCATTTAATCAATTTCTCGAGGACTTCCTGAGCACAAGCCCTAGATATCTGTCTTCCACAGGTGGGAGGGGGCCAGACACAGAGAACGCTGGCCATTCATGGTCTACACGTTTGCCCAGCATTTTTCTGTACCCTTGGACCCAGCTCCACCCTTCTGTGCACATTGCTTCCTGGCTCTTCCTAAAGGTGGCCCTGGGTTATCCTTGCCTCGAACTAACAGAGGCCTGCTCTGGCCACTGCAGACTGAGGCCCCCCCTGACCACACCAAGTCCTTCTCCTCTGTACCTGACCTATATGTTCACTCATCCTTGGGTGACTTTCCTCACCCTGTCACACCCTAGCCTTTCCTCATCTCACCTGCTGCCTCTGAGTTATCCCTGCCCTGTCCCTCTGCCCCCATATCCTTCCTGTCCCTTGGGTTTGGGTTTCAGGAGGGACTGAAGGACACAAGTCCCGTCCTGTGTCATTACAAGGTTGCAAAGGGGAAGCAGCTGTGTGCCTGTCACACTAGACGCCCAGTTTCTCCTACACACCTGGCTTCTCCTACACATCTTGCCTCAATGCCAGCAGGCGTGCCCAAACCAAGTCACGGCCACGTCACCAGGTAGCCATCGCCCATCTGTTTGAGGGCCACTTTCAATATCAGCAGACCAAAATAAGTCCAGAGGCAATGGCACTAAAAGTGACAAGTGTGGGCAGGAGTCCCCAGTGGTGGAAGGCATACTGGGCAAGGAGGCAGACTCGGGACTTGATAGGCAAGCACTGAACACGAGCTGAAAGATGAGGGAGAGAATGGGAGGCAGGGTGACCCAGAGGCCACTTTACCTACTTTGCCTAAGGAACAAGCCAGGACCTTGGCTGGCCAGCCTGCCCCATCCTGGGCAGCTTGGATGAGGACAGGGGTGAAGAGCTGACAGGCCCTACATGCTGGGATGTGTCCTGACCCAGCAAGTATCAGATGGCCTCCTGGGATGGGGGAGTGCAGCAGAAACCAGATTTATTAAAAAACCTTATCTGGAGGGTTTGCATTTCAATGGGCTCCGGATTTGCATATTTTAACAATAACCTCTGGTTCTTCTGTCTGGTCGATGCTCACTGGCTGTCTCTCTCAATGATGATCCCCGCTTCAATACACCCCTCCTAATCCAAAGGTACAACAATGCCACTTTGCCAGAAGAGGAAGGATTAAAGGACCTTTCTCTTTGAGCAGGAAACAAGACCATCCTGGCAGTGACCCACTTCTGGCCTCTGGGCACTCTTGGCACCAGGGCACAACTGAGGCATGAGGGACAGTGTACAACAGAGGATTAGGTCATCCATTTGATCAGTATTTCCAAAACACCCACTATGTGCCTGGATATGCATCGGGAACAAAATGGGTACAGGCCTTCTCTCTCAGAGACAGGAATTAAATGAATAAACTTCACATCTGGCCCCATAATGGCCCACAAACTGGGACGAGGCAGTGCAGAAAGAATGGATAGCTTGAAAGGACATCTGCTTTTGACTGCAAGTCCAAGAGGGGAAACAGAGACCTACAGGCAGCCAGGCAGATCACTGCTGTCCTTCATGCCAGCAACAGGAACAGCAGCACCTACAGACAGCCTTGGGCCCCTTGTACCCTCGCAGCGGTGCTGTCAACTGGCCTGGCCAGGATAGGCTTCACACGGTAGCGAGAGGGACATCTGTGATCACTGCTGGGGGCACCCATGAATCAGAACTTCATGATGGCAGTGGATAGGATCCCTTGAATCACTAGCCTCTTTTTATGGAGTAAACCATATGTGAGTTATTAAGGAGGTAATTAAAGCACCAGTATATTCAGAACAAGCTACAGATAATAGGCACTGTGCCTGCCATTCCCCTGAACCTGCTTGCTGGGGACAGCAGAAGCCCCCAGGCAAGGACCCATTCTTTCCTCCAGTGTCACTACTCCTAAACCTCCTAAGCACAGCCCAGGAATCCAACACACCCTGGATCCAGACTCTGCCTTCCTTAGGCTTTAAGCAGATAAATCTGCCATTGATTAATTTGTTAATTATGATCTACAAAGTGCCATGAAACTAAAGTTCTGGCAGAGGGCAACATCCATAGGCAGCCGTCTTTGTTCCCTGAGAGCTCATTGGTGAGTTTCCTTCTTGGTCTGTGGCACGGTGGTGGCTTCCTCATCACCAGCCTATCACACCAGTGGCTGAAGATGCCCAGCCTGTCCTCTCTAAAGTGCCTGCCATTCATCTTTACTAGACATGTTTTGGAACAATGACCTTACACTGGGGAGGTCCCACATTTGAGTTTTAGAGCTCAGTCATCTCTGTCTTGAAATTCTCAACATTGTCTTTGAACTTGTGTTTTGTAACTGAACTTGTGGGACAATGGAGCATGGAACTCGTATTATTGGAGTCTTCACTCATGTAAGGTAGAACTTGCCCACCTGCTGACCCATCCATAACTCCAGCCCACCTGCAATCACTGCTGTCCTTCATGCCAGCAAGCATAGGCCTGGAAACAAGTTGGGGGTTGAAGGCCAGACACGCTATACCTGGGGGAGTTCATAGGAAGAACTGAGGATTGGTCCGACTTCCCAGCACCAGCCTTCAGCTGGGGCAGGACACCTACTTCCCACTGACAGGCCACAGGCTCAGGATTCACCCCAGCTTGCAGGTAGGATTCTGGGAGATTGTAAGGGTCCCCATATCTAAGTAGTAATCCACTGAGACCTTTTCCTACCTGGCCAGGTGACCTGCTCTTCCAACCTTTATGAATCTGACTTGAATTTGACCCTTTGGACTACCTCAGAGTACCCACCAGACTCGAGCCATACAATACATTGGTGCACTTTTTGGTGATTCTGCCTAGGGGGAAAATGTCCTGATATTTGTATGTAAAACTGGAACTGCATAAAATAAAGATGAATGGCAAAATTCATGGTAATGATTTACAATTTATATATTTTTTAACTTGAAACAACATCAAATAGCAAATAAAAAAAGCCGTAAGTAGGAAGAGAAGAAGAGAGGGAGACAGGGGAGGAAAGAATGGAAGGAAGAGAAAGCTGGTATTTTAGTACTTTAATGACACTTTTTTCTTGCTCTTGGAACAAGGAGCCCTGCAAATTATGTCTTGCTGAAGCCTTGATGCCCCAGTGGAGCCCAGCATGCAGAGTCTGCCCTTTCACCACTGCGCGACATGTATGCTGGGAAGAGGAGAGGAAAGAGCATGAAGCCTGAGTTTTCTTTGAATGTGAGAAATGGAGCTGTGCAAAAACAGTAGTGGTGATGAGGAATGGGAACCAGGTCCACAGTAGTGCATGGATGGGTGAGGGAGCAGGACTGGTCTCTCGAGGACTGTCAGAAACAGCTGTGGAGAGCAGGACTCATAGGGAAGCCTGTGGGCTTGGACAGACTAAGAACCTGGGTTCTGCACATGTATTCTCTGAATTGAGGCAAGCTGAGCCCTTCTGGGGAGAGGAGGAGCTAAACGCTATTGTGTGCTCACACAGCTCAGGAGGGACAGAAAGGACCTCTGCTTTAAGGTTTGCACACCCACTCTAGAATTGCATTTATGGGCTCAGCAGTCCTCTGGAGAGCATATGGACCATCCCCCTGGGCCTCCACAATAACCTCAGCTGCCATCTGGTCTATCTTCACCCGCCTAGCACCATTAGTCCACATCTTAATGCATTTCTGGTCACAGAGTGGGAAATCAGGGGAGGCTGATCTTTGCTGAGATTCTTTTGCATTTCTGCCGCTATCTCTTCGCAGCCTAACCCCTGGGCCAAAAATAATTTTTTTAATATGCCTGTGATGTCACAAAGGTTAATCAAGCAGACACGTGCACTTATAAGTGTGTGCACACACACGTGAATGCTAGTCAATCAGAGCTCAGTCCCGAGCTTGAATCTGGAGGGAACACTCCAGTGTAGGGCCTCATGGTGCTGTGGGCAGTAAGAACTGTCCAGAGGAAGAGGGAAATGGACACACCCAGGCCTCTTTAGGGAATATCAGACACTGAAGGATAAAGGAAGACTTGAGTCCTCCCCAATCTCCATGCCAGCCCTCAGGAAGGAAGTTCCAGCAAAGGTTATAGTCCTTCCCTTTAGTGGCAGCTCGCAGGCACTTCAGGAGGGGCACTGGCACACCCCTCCAAGATTGGCTCTGCTTTGGTGGGGTGCTCATTCCAGCCTCCAGGAGCCCCTTGTAAAGTAGGAGAGAGAACACACACACAGACAGGAAAATGACTCTCACCCAAGCCCAGCGAGCACAGCCCAGGTTGTTCCAGGGGAACGAGGAAATGAGTAACTGGAACAGATGGGGTTAATCAGAGCCTTGTTGCTAAGGGGGATGGAGGGCTTCACCCTGGCTCTCAGGGTCAGGGAGCAGAGACCTTCAGAGACTCCTGGGGTGCAGACATGGCAGGATGGAGCAGAGTGGAGGTGTGGAGTGGGGAGTGCACAGAGGGAGAAGGAATCAAGCAAGTCTGGCCTGTCAGTCTGTCTGCCCCCAACCACAGGCTGCTTCTTTCAGAGGGAGCCACGCTGGACAGGTGAAGCCTTTCAACCGGCTCAATCATCGTATTTATTCTAATTGTATTGTAATCGTCCCCAAGGAGGCTGGTTCAAATGAGCTTGACATTATTAAAATTTTAATGCCCAGTTTTCATAGCTGAATGAATATTTAAAGGGTATGTCCCAGCTTAAGTTATGATGATGAAGAAATTAATGGAATGTCTTGTTTAATGCATGGATATGTGTTGATGCAAAAAATAGTAGACGGATAGGGAGGGGGGAAGGGCAGCAGAGGCAGAGTAGAAGGGCTGGGGAGCAAAGAAAGGGCTTTGGGGAACAACGATGTCCCAAAGTCCTGGGGCAGGGCCATTTGCTTTCCCTGAGAGGGACTCTGGTTGAGAGAAGAACACAATTCACAAGTGGTGTCCCCAGATGACTGACACTGGGAGCCTCCAAAGAGACCTTAGGGACCTGTTCCTTACTCACAGAAGGCAGCCTGGCTGGGCAAACCCCCCTTGGGGCTCTAGAGGCAGGATCCAGACAGGAGGCCACAGGACCTCCACGGAGACACTGATGACATGCATTGTGGAGAGACAGCAACAAAGCTGCAACCCAGCCAGACTCCTGCCAGCACAACCCAGGGCCACCTAGAGGGATCCTACAGCTGGCAGGAGCAGCCAGACCAGAAACAGGAGATGGGGGAGACAAGGCACTGGGGCAGTACAAGGTGTCAGGGTGGGGGCCAGGACTTGAGGGGCAAAGATACAAGAAGGGCAGAGAGGTGGAGGTTGCCCCTTTGGGGCTTTTATTTTCCTTCCAGGCTTTTCTCTGACTCCTCCCACTTCCCCTGAAGGCTCTGTGCCCTGTCTCACTCAGGGCCAGGCATTCTCTGTTTTCCCCTCATCCTTGGCCCAAACCATGCTCTTTCTTGTCCTCTCCCCACAACTCTGCGGCCCAGCCTAACCTCCTCTGCCCAGACCAGCTTGCTCTGCTCTGCCTCCTTCTTCAAGGCAGAACCAAGGCTTGGATCTGGACAGGGCTGGGGACAGGAGCAGGAGGTCCTTCTTCAGGTCCCAGCCCACTGTATAGAGTCATATTCAGCTGAGAAGCTTTTCCGCTGGAGCCTGACGGTTTGATTCTGCTGAGAATTAAATCATGAGGCCGTGTTTTATCTCACCATCTAGCATGACACCTGTCTGACAAGCTCTGCAAAGCCCTGGACACTGACCACCCTCACATCATACTGGGACATGAAAAACTGCCCCAGGAGACAGGAGACATGATTCTAGTGGGAGCACTCAGTTCTACACCACTAGTCTCCTTAAAGCACCTACTATGGGACCCAGCCCATTGCTGAGGGCAGGTGGGAAACTGGCAGAGACACCAGATCCCTGTTGGGGAATCACAGTGAAGTGGAGAGAAGCTGAGGGCTCCATGGAGAAGCCTACGGGTGAGCCATGGACAAAGTCTGGGTGCACTGTGCAGAGCTGATGTAAGCAGGTGAAGCACCCAGAGAAGACCACCCCAGGCTTAAATCAGGAACATGGGACCGAACATCACAAACACCCAAGAACCAAGGACAGGAGATGGCAGAAAGGCTACCTGAGAGTGAGGTGCTCACCAGAGCAGAAGGCTCTTGCACAGAGATTTCATTGCCTCATTTGATTTACCATCAAAAATGGGGCTCATCATAATAGAAATAGCTTTACCCCAGCTCCTGCATCTGTAGGACTTACCCAGCTGCTCTCAGATCCATCCAGAGAAGACTGGCATTGAACTCAGAAATGCAAGCATTTCTGAGCACTGAGAATTCCTCTCAGTGGTCTACACTTCCTCCCAACAGCACCCGTAAAGCTGAAGGGTCTGCCAGCCTGCAGTGGGGCCCTCTGCACAGCTTTGCTCCCTGCCTTGACTCCACATAGGCCTGCCCCCTTCTCAGCCACACAATCCTCCTTATCCTTGCTGGGCACACCCCCCCCCGATACCCTGCTCCCCACCCTCTGGCCTCTGCCATAAATTTTCCTAGACCATCCCAAAGCCCTATCTTGCCAGCTCCCAGCATCTTCTGAACACACAGGCAAGCATCAAGTTGGATTCGTCCTGATATCACCATTTACCACCTGTGTGACTTCAGGCAGGTTTCTTAACCTCTCCAAAGCTCCCTTCCATTGACTGAAGTTAAAGAGATTCTCTTTACTCACATGCTAGGAGGATTTATAATCTAGCCACATAGCGTGTATAGCAGTTGTTCTTGTTCTCAAGAGCACTGTGGACCCTTGGGGAAAAAGCTTGAGCAGCCTTTGCTCCCCACTCCTGCAAGTCAGCCCCCAGCCTTGAGTGGGCCTTCCGCATGGAAAATGGGGGAACCCTATGGTATCTCCCCCATGCTAGAGAGTGCACCAGACTTCTACACTAAAGGGTTCATTTTATTTGCTGGGGCTGTCACAGTGAGAAGACTGGTACCCACCAGATCTGGAGATAGGAAGTCCAAGATGAGGGTGTGGGTAGGGTCAGTGGCCAGGAGGGCTTTCTTTATGGTTTGAAGAGGGCCACCTTCTTGTGTCCTCACATGGCCTTTTCTCTGTTTGCTTATGTCCCTCATGCCTTTTTTTTTCCTTAAAGACAGCAGTCTGTAGAATTAAGGTCCTGCACCTATGACTTCATTTAACCATAGTTACATCCTTAAAGTTCCCGTTTCCAGACAGTCACACTGAGAGTGACAGGTTTACCATATGAGTCGGGGAGGAGGGGCACAATTTAGTCTAGAACAGGGATCCTGTAGACTATCCTCAAAAAATAAATAGTACATCAAGAGGAAGAGGCAGAGGGCCGGGGAGAGGCAGGCCCAGGAAATGGACCAGGGTCGGGAAGGAAGGTGTGCAGGCTGTGGTATAGGAGTGAGACCAGACTCCAGGCTGAAGAGCTTGTGTTCAATCTGATGGCTCAAAAACCTGGCCCCAAACTGCCATTTCCACATGGATGTTTTCTCCACTTTCCTCCTTCTGGACCCCCTCCTCCCAGAGAGGCTGGGGTCACTGATAGAACACACAGAAAGGCCAGTGACTATGACACTGTTAGGGCTCACCAGCCTCTCCTGGCTGAATCCTGGTCAGCTTTCCTCACCAGCAAGATGGTGATAACTATCCCTACCTCTGACAACCGGGAACTTACATAAGCTCTAAGCCTGTTAGAAATGCATGCACCGATCCACTGGCTGGAGCTGGATACAGACCAGACCCAAGAACTTTCCTGGAGTAGAATATTGCAGGTTCAAGGGACGATGAGGAGGAAGGAAAAGCCCAGGGGAAGGGGCAGCCTGGGAAAGGGTGAGATGATGAATTTCAAAAAGCAAACCAGGAATGACCTGGGGCCCCTTTCCCACACCCAGGTGCCTCGCTGGACTTCTAAACCCTTCCCTCAAGCCCTGGAAAGGCAGTGTTTTGTGAGAAAACCAAAAATATCATTACACCCCTCCTTCCTCTTGGGGTCAAGTGCACTGTAGATGATTTCTCCACTGCCAGGGCTCACATGTAAAGCGTCTCTCTTTGTGTTCCTCAACTCTATCAGGGATGTCAGATGAGCACCTGGAAGCAAAGAGCGACACCCTGGCCTGTCTCAGTGAACTGGCCCTGGAGGCCTGCTCTGCCAGCTCTGGTCCCCTCAGCCTCCATCCCGGTCTGCTCCTCGTCCTGGCTCCTGCGTCTGTCCTTCCTAGTGAGGCTCTGTCCTTCTTCTGCCCTCAGCTTCACCTTGCTGAGTCACGGGCATCCTCACTTCCCCCCTAGTTGTTGGATCCAGCCAAAACTCACTCTGAATCCTAGACCGGAAGGCAGGAGGCTTGTGACTGGCTGGCCCAGCCCCTGTACAAGACAGAATTGGCAACGAAATCTCAAAGCACCCGACTGCGGCTTCTGGCCTCATCCTAACACAAGGTGGGCCAGAAGGGGAAAGCTCACTACCTCTGTGAGTGACTCCTCTTGTCTGTAAAGTGGGGGTATATGTACCGCCCTTCCTGCCTCTCAGGGCCCTGTGTTTATGACACAAATGCAAATGCAATAAGGCATCCGGGAGGGACATGGCAGTGGTACTGGCAAAAACATAAGGCACGATGCGTGGGCGTGACTTCTATCATTTTTATTGTCTGAAATACGGTGGGAACTCAAAGCTGGAAAGCCCACCCTGGTGCTTACAGGCAAGAGTTGAAAACGGCGGCTGCGGAGCCAGGATGCTTGGAGTTCAGAGACCCCTAGTGGCCGGAATGGCGCATTGACGTGGCTCCCGAGAGAGGCCTGTAGCCCGTAAGCTTAGGGAGTCGGTCTGGCAGTGCCTCAGGGTACCTTGGCAAACAGACACACGGGACACAAGTGGCTAGGCCCAGTCCACCTACGCCCTGAAGGGACAGCCCAGTCCTGACCTCTGCTCCTGCTGAGGAGCTGGAAACTCCAGGACTTCAGCTACTTCCATCCCACGCGCAATGTCTGCAATGCCCGAGACGCCACGGGTGGCGTGAAGCTCAAAGCCATCTATTTACAGACTGGCTTGTTTTGGCAATTCCAACTGTCTGAAGGGGCCAGGGCTGGGCCGCAGGTGGGCCTTGGGTACAGGAGGATCTCGTGGGTGTAAAGGGCAGGAGCAAGCATTCCGTCAGCCTCCAGATGCACCATGACACTCCAGCAGGAGCTGCTGAGAGTGGAAGGGGGAGCCCCACAGTGTCTCCGAAGAAGAGCAATCCTCTGAAATGAGGGGGCCATGGGACTGTGCCATGATTGGAGAGATGAGCAGGGCTTTGGGAGGATGCCCTGCACCCGCATGTGTGTGTGGGGGGGTCCCTGGGCACGGTCTGTACTGCAGCACCCGGGCACCTATGAACACAGGGTGTCTGCCCCTTTCCCCAGTCCTCTGTAACCCCGTCCCCTGTGCTTTGTTACAGATGAACCGGCCGATCCAGGTGAAGCCTGCGGACAGCGAGAGTCGAGGAGGTAGTAGCTGCCTGCGCCAGCCCCCTTCACGTGAGGGCCCACTTGTCTCTGCCCCTCCCTCCTCTCTCCCCTGCCCACCTTGTCCCAGTGCAGCGACTCCCTGGCTCCTCCTCCTGGGGGACCTCAGGGCTGGGGGTTGGTGTCAGCATTGGAACTCTGGGTGACTAGTATGGAAAGACAGTGAGGAGCCGGGAGACTGGGGTCCACTGGCTGAAGGGTCCCTGCTGCTTTAAGGAAAGTAGTAGTCCTGGAGTTTTTCCTCTGAGACACTCAAAAAGGTGTACCTGCCCTGGTGCTGAGAAAGCAGACCCAGTTGTGATGGGATCTGAGTGAAGAGATGCCTGGCCATGAGGAGTTGTGATGGGATCTGAGTGAAGAGATGCCTGGCCATGAGGTAGGCAATGTCTGCAACCCCGTCCTACGATGATTCAGGCTGGAGCGGGGGTATCTGAGGGGCTTTGGTGGGTGTGTGACATGCAGGCTGGTGTGGAGGTAAGGACTAGGCAGATACGGGTACAAGGAGGTAAGGACTGGGCAGATATGGGTACAAGCAGGCAGAGAGATACTTTGAAGGAGACAGAGGGAAAAGACCTGGACTCATCCACAAATGCTTGCCCTAGAACATGGGACCTGCCAGAGCCTGAGACAAGGGCCTGAGCCCCTTGGTGGACAGCGGGCTAAAGAACTGCTTCACACCAAAGCTCAGCCTGGAAGGCAGGGCAGGTGATAGCTTGAGACAGCTTTGTCCCCAGTGACGGCCTCTCTGGAGCTGCATCTCAGCTCTAAAGATAAGCTGGCCCCATTCTGGTCACAGACTTGTCCCTAGGATTTCCTAGACAGGATCCAAACATGCTGTAAGTTTAAATGAAAAGAAAGGGAGCAGAGAAAGCACAATAATGCCTCGGTTTACCAATGCTTCTGCTTGCAAACAATTCAGTTCTCCAATGAAAGAATTCAGCAAAACGTTGCTTCTGTTTGCAGACTTTGCATTGGGTGACAAACGCAACCATGGCTGCCTTCCCCACACAAACTCAAATGCAGCTATCTTCTCCAAAATTATAAAACAAATTAAGTTTGTGAACTGATGTATCACTCTACCTTTGGCATCCCAGTTAGGCTGTTTTTGGGATCACAGTTAAGCTTTCACCACCCAGCACTGGCTCCTCCCACAGCAAACTCCCCCACCCTCCATGATACTAAACCCAACCTGACTCATCTGAGGGACAGAAAGGCCTCATCATACCTACTGGCCCTGCCCAGCCTCAGCCCTGAACTCTGAGTTCAGCCACTTCTCTGGGCAAGTGGCCAAACAGTCCCTGCCAGGCCAAAGACTCCCAAGGGAATGCTGTGTCCTTTCCACTTGTGAGGGCCCCCAGCTCAAGGACACACAGAGATTTAACCAGGTGGAGGGGCTGAGTGGCAACGTCAGGATACCCAACGGGGGAAGAAGGAGAAGGACTTCCAACCTCCTGCCAGAAAGCCCCAGATAGGGATGGCCTGGGAAGGGCTTAGAAAATCCAGGAGAACATTCCATGAGGCCACTGAGAGAAGCAAAAGAAGTTAAGGCCTTTCCTGTCCTGAGAAGGTGACATCAGGTACAACTACTAACATGCTCCTGAGCCTACCTCCCCCCTAAACAGGACTGCTGGGTCCAGAAAGCCTAAGTCGCTTCCCAAAAGCTCCTGGCATTTTCTGCCAAGTGCTTCACCCACCTCAGCTCTGACCCAAGTGACCATGTTTACCAGCCTCCTCAAGCCCAGGGTCCTCTACCACTTGGCTCTCCCTGCCCAGTAGCTTAGGCACACACTAAAGAATTCCTCTTTTTTTCACTCTCCTTCCCCAAGAAAGTTACCAGGAAATTAAGGGCAAAAAGCAAACCACAGTAAAGCTATTTACAAGTTTGGAGAGGCAGTTCTCCTGGAAGAAACCGTAGTGTGACAACAGGTGGGCTGCATGACTCTGGGACCTATGGTCCCTCCCAGAGCACTCCCTCACTCCCCCAGCTCTGGCCACTACCCTTGGGGATCCCAGCAGCACCTGGCTGGGCACAAGGCCTCTAGGATCTGCCCCTTCCTGGGCCTCTGGGCACATGCGCCAGCCTTGGGCTGGTATCTCGGTGCTTCCTGAAGAAGCCCTCTGCCTAGGAGCACAGATGTATCTCCCCAAGGCCTGCTGAGCAAGGCCATTCTTGAGGACACTGATGGTCAAGGTCCAGTTATTTCAGGGGCAAATGACTCAGGTGTGAGATATCAGACCTGAGTGTGCAAAGCCCACTTGGCACATGCTACCAGTCCCTGCCCTTTCCTCAGCAGTGACAGGAGCAGTGTTCTTGCCCAGTCTCACCCAGGACTCCAGAGACCCAGGGGCCTTTCCCGGTCACCCAGGCCTGCAGTAACTCACTTGCACCAGCACTGTGTTCAAGTAACATGGCTCGAAGGCCAGGAGGCAAAGGGAAAACCCCCAGTGGAGGCAGATGGCTTAGATAGCAGATGCCACCAGGAGTCCCAGAGTGAAGTCGTGGAGGGAAGGACAGCCAGGGGCTTCAGAGGAGGCAGTGCTTGAGGAGGTAGCACTTCTGGCCGTGAAGAAGGAGAAGACCCACATGCAGAGAAGAGCCAGTGGTGCCATGAATCAGGCCTATAGTTCTGGAGGAGGGAGAGGGACCTTGGCAGGGAGCAGGAAGGGAGCAGGCAGGTCTGGGACTGAGGTAGTCAGAATCTCGTGAGCTGTCAAAGTTCCCTCGGCCCTGCAGCCCCTCAGAGCTCTGCCCCCATCCCTTTTCTCCCCCGCTTGCCTAAGAGGCAATCGCTCTCTGACTCTAAGTTGCTAACCTCATCTCCTTTCTCCCATATATCTCCTGCTGCTGACACTTGCCCCAAGCCAGATTAATCAGCTCTTTTATTCTTCCTGCAGTAGAAAAGGAGAAAAGAGAGCCAAACCTAAACATCTATCTATTAATTGCATATTCAATATTAAACAGTGAGATGGTCCTGAGTCAGCATGATCACCAATTTTTTTTTTTTTTAGAGAAAGTTGGTTTAAAATAATTTAATATCCCTTAAATCTTCTGGGGGAAAGGGAGAGGACAGAGAGAAGAATGTGAAAACTGGTTAAAGAAATGGGGAACAAGAGAAAAGTGTGGAACAGGACAGGTGGGATGAGAAGGAAAGTGATCTGAAGCAGGCAGGAGAGGAAGAGAAGAAAGAAGGGAGTGAGAGAAGTAGCGAGGTAAGGAGAAGAGCTGGAAGGAGGGGAAGAAAGAGGCTTTGAAGAAAGCAGGCTGGAGGAGACTGGAGGGGCTAGAAATAAAACAGCCTGAGAAGGAATGGAGAGAGGGTCCAAGCCATGTGCAGCAGCTGGTTCTGTCCTTATCTGAGCTCCAGAAATCCCCAGGCTTTCAGTGTCCCAAAGACCTGAGGACAGGGGGCATGGGACATGTGTGCCTCTAGAATAGTGGTGGTGAACTTATGCTGTACGTGGGCAACTTGTGCTGAAGTGGGCAATTTGTTGTCATTGAAAGCTCTAAAAAGTTCACCACCATTGCCCTAGTAACCCACCCACTGCCTGCCCCTGCTTATGAAACCTACAGGTGCCATGGGCCCAGGTCGGGAGGAAGGCACCTCCCTGCCTCCCCACACAGAGGAGGCTGCTGCCCCCACATGGGCATATCCTGGGCCCAGCCTCTCATTCTACTTTAGTGCTTCTAGAAGTGTCCTCTGATCACATCAGTCCACACACATGAGGAGAGGGTGTCCTGAGTATGGGTGTAGACAGGATGTCCACCGGAGACCTATGGGTACAGGAACAGCCTTTAATTCCCAGGGCTTGGTCTCCCATATGGATGAATTACAAGCTGAGGCTGACAGGCCACTGTCATGCAGGGATGGTTAGAGGCTTAGTTCTTCTAAGAAGCAAGATGTGAGGTTAAGTCTGGCAGGGTTTCAGGGTAATAGGTCTGGTTCTTGGGCAGTTCAAGGTCCCCACAGCTGAGCTGGTTAAAAGCAGGACTGGCTTTAGGGAGCCCCTCTAGAGGGAACCCAGGGGAGACTGAGAGCCATCTTCCAAGGTGTGCCACCACCCCTCCCCATATGCCTGGGAGGGGAACTTCACATGCACACAGACACACTCAGGTGGCCACCACTATGGCAGAATCTGGCCCACCTTCTTAGGGATATTGCCAAACGAAGTCACCAGTCAACAACTGATACAGGTGAGGTCCAAGCTGGAAGAACAGCTTGCTAAGTTTTCCTGATGAGGCACCAGGAATCAGGTAAAGGAGGCAGGAGCCTGAACCTAAGGAAACCTAGAAAAGGTTGATGAGCCCATGGAAGGGCACAGGTGAAAGAAGACAGGACGCTGATCTTGCCATAGTGATAGGCTGCTCCCACAAGAGGGTCTCAGGAGAGCCTAACATAGGGAGGAGCTCAGTAGGGGCAGCTCTGAGCTCCAGCCATGCAGGGAGCCCTGGAGAGGTAGTTATAGTAAACTACAATTGGCAGACCACCAGGGAATCTTCTAGAAAGCAAAGAAGCCTCTTTTACGCCCTCCTACCCTTCCCAAGTCCTGCAGAACTGCCTGGGGCTGAACAACACTGCAGGTTCCATTTGCTCCCAGGACTTCCATTTTTAGACATGGAAGCCCATGTTTCTCCTCTCTGCCTGTGTCTGTCTGTCTCTGTCTCTGTCTCTGTCTCTCTCTCCAATCTCCATGTCCCTCCCTGTCTCTCTTAGCTTTTTCTGACAGGACTTGAGCAGGACGAGGAGAGAGTGGAGGTTGGGGCAGGTGTGACAGCCTGTGAGTTACTATGTTTCCACTTGGACCCTCCAGGCAGGTGCTGACCAAGTCATTTAGCTGAGTTCTTGCAGCCTTTTGCTGCCCCTCGTACATTTAACGGCATCTTCAGGGCGTCCTTCCTCTCACCACAGCGGCACTGGTGTGGCAGTGGAGTCCCGCTGGGCCGGCTAATGAGGTTGGACACAGTGCGTGTGATGATACTCTCAGGTCCTCCCCGAGGCCACATTCTCCACCACAAACCCAGCCCCAATTCCCTCCTCCCGGGCCCTCTACCATCTGTAGCCCCATCGGGTCCTGTGGCTTTTTAAATCCTATTAAGTTCCTCATTTTTCCTCTGAGCATCATTTTATTTCTAAACAGACAGAGCATGTGCTGTCCGTGCAGGCTTTGAGGGGTTATGGGGTCCCGCTGAGTGGTGTGGGCCCAGGTGGGGCAGCTGCATGCCCCTGCAGTGGTCCTGGCCTGCAGGCTTGCCTGGGAGAGCCCAGTGGCTGCAACTGTTGACCTCCCAAGGCTGCATTTCTCACTTCCAGCCTTTCTTAGCAGTGCAGTCCTGAACACCAGAAAGGCAGATGAAATAGACCTGCAGACTAGTCCCACTTTATGAAAATACAGTGTAGGAGAGTGTCTGTTTTCCAGTCCTCAGAGGCAGTAAGTGACTCACTGGACAGAAGCTTCTCTGGGTTCTGGTGAGGAAGCTCTCAGGGCTGGCAGGATACAGTGAAATGGAAAAGTGGAGGCCAGATGCAGATAAATCTACAAGTTCACAGGGTCAGTAAGAGACAGAGTCTGGTCCTGACCCAACACATCTTAACCTCTAATCTGGGGCTATCTATGAGACCCCAGGATGAGTAGAGCCAATGCCAGCCCCACGCAGAGGGCACAGTCCATTATGAGAAGGTATCTGGTGATTGAGGCCTCAAAGAAGCCACCGAAACAAGAAGAGATCTACACCTTGGAGCAGGAAATAACCTATCCCCTTCTGCCTCTATGCTTTCTGAGTGCCTATCAAGGTCCCAGAAGACCATGTGTGTCTTCCATGAGTAGGTGTCCCACTCACTGTGTACACACACGTGTGAGTGAATGTGTGTGTGTGCTGGGGTGTGCATTTCTTGTCCCTCTGACAGACCTTCTTCCAGTCCCAGGTCTCTCTAGTTCATCAGAACTGTGACAGCACCATCCTCCCTTTCCAGAGCTGAGGCTCCAGGGAAGGCATCATGGCACACCAGGAGGACCTCGCTGGGGAGATCTAACTATCCCAGGAGCCCCCCTACCTACACCCACAAGTCTGCCCCTCATCAAGCCTCTCCTCCTTTTTCACAACACAACTATCTATAAACCTAGGTATAGCTATCCCACTATGAGCAGCAACAGTGATTTTAGGGTTTCGATACAAAACCAAATCATCACTAGCACATTTCTGAGAAGGAAAACAACTCTACAGTGTCTCACTGTCCCCTTTTTCACGACAGGGACCCCTGTTTTGTCCCCCTTTTTTGTCTTTTCTCTACTGGAATTTCTCAAACTGTACAAAGATAGTCATGTTTTTCTTTGAACCAGCCCTAAGTCCTGTCCCAGTTGATCTTTTATCTTCTCAAATTCCAGATTTATTTTGGGTTGATTTAAGAAAAGACACTCTGAGGCAAGAGAATGACAAGTTCAAACCCAACCCAAGCTACATACTTAGTAAGATTTTTTTTGTTGTTGTTGTTACTGGAAATCAAACTCAGGACCTTGTGTTTGCCAGGCAGGCATTTGTACCGCTGAGCTAGATCCCCAGCTACTTAGTGAGCTCTTGCCTCAAAATTACTTTTTAAAAAAAAAATTAAAAAAAAAAAGGCTGGAGATGTAGCTCAGTGCAAAAGACCTGAGTTCAAATTTCAGTGCCCTCCCCATCAAATATACATCTCTGATTGAGAAGTTCATATCAGAGAAGACAGCACATCTCAGACACCCAACACAGTCCGGGAGCCAAAAGAGCAGACACCACGGAATCAGGCCAGGTTACCCACTTAGGGCCTGGCTTCCCTCATGGTCAGAAAGTGCTATCATGTAAATGATCGCAATCCCTCCCATCCTTTTTTTTTTTTTTTTAAATCGGTAATGGGGATCAAACTCACACTTGCAAGGCAGGCGCTTATGCCACTGAGCTAAATCCCCAGCCCCTCTCCCATCTTTTGTTTAAGCATTTCTGGCTGTTAGTTTTTCTAGATCATGGGGCAGAATCCTCCTCCTTTGTGGTTTTATTCTCAGTAATCCGTGTTCCTTGTGACTTACAGGAATCTCGGTCTCCTTTCTTTCTCTAGTCCTCCCCCACTTGAAAAGAAAGCCACCTCCAGTTTGCAGAACTAGACCCAATGAGCAAGAAGAGAGGTCTTTGCGGCTGGGAAGGAAGTGGCTGGTGGGGAACCATCCCCAGGGAGGGCTCAAGGAGCCTCCAGCGGGGCAGACACACATTATAAATACATCTGTAACTCCTGCCATAGGTGTGAAAATATAATTAACTGCAAACCTGCTGAATTTAAATGGACTTTAGGTTTTCAGCTGGAGGAGGGGGTGTTGATTGATCTGCATTTTGTTTTTGAAGTTTTTTTTTTTTAATGCATTGGGAAAGTTAAGTTGAGACTCGTAGCAACTCAACAAATTCCCTCTGGCCCCGGCTAATTTAGCAAAAGATTGTTTCAGGGGAAATGGGATATTAATCATAGCAAATGGCCTTCTGGATGATATTTAAGAGCTGCCTCCTGCCTGTGTGCCCAGGAATAGGAATGACAGCAAAAGGAGGTCAGGCCCCCTCTGGTTCCACCCGCCCCATCACCACTCCCACGGCATCTTATCCTCTACGATGTGAGCTTGGTGTAAGGAGACACTACATCCTTGGGAGATGGGTAAGACAAGAGAGAAAGTCCTCAGTCAGCCCTGCCTGGGCCAGGTGGTCCTCTGCACTGCACTGAATGAACCCTCCTGGCTCCTGCCACCCACCCCACTGGGTAAAGCCTGACAGCAACATGGGCACTGGGAACGGTTCCTGGTCTGAGAAGTAGGCAGAGGGAAGCTGGGAGAGATACAGCATGGACCAGCAATGGATCAGGTAGCACCTGCTTGGTCACTCACAGAGGGGACACACTCAAAGAACAGAGCTCCCCAGGGGGGAAATGACCTGAACCAATGCAGCTATGGGGCAACCTTAGAGCCAGAATGGGGGAACTGCTTTGGGAGAAGGGAAAGATGTGGGAATTGACTTCCAGAAACTGCTTTGGATGGACCTATTTAGGCAAAGGGAGGACATCTCAAGCTTTTTGAGCATTGGTGACATAACAGAAGTGATGTTTTGCAAGCAGGAGTATGGGGATGCTCAACCACATGGAGGGAGGAGCCAGAGTAAGGAGTAGGTAGGACCAGGGCTGGCATTCATAGCCAGGTCCCCTGATTCCAAGTCCCTGCTCTTCCTGCAGTGCTGCCCTCCTTAGAGAGCTGCACTTTTCTATTGCAAAGTAGATGGTGACACCTCCCAGAGCTGCCATAGATGGAACACAGCTGGTGAACAGTGGAAGCTCCCCGATGGCCTCTGTGAAAGTTGTCATTTTATTTTTAGGTCAGTCCACAAAGGGAGGGGGGGAGGTGGCACACTGAGGACCTCTGACAAGGGTTGATGGACCAAATGCAAATAAAAATCTTACTGCCCAGGGCCAGAGCTATACCGAGCATGTGAATTAACAGAATGAGGCAGAAGAAGGGAGACTTCCTAGAGGTGGTGATAATGCGGATGACAGACTGCATCTGGGCCAAGTGTCACAGACAAAGCTATGAGACCAGACAAGCAAAGCAGATACGTGGCATCCTAGACATTTTAAAATAACATAGAAGCACTGGTCTGGCTGAAGAAGAGGGTCTACTTTCTGGAATAGGAAGCCCTGCATTTGAGGCATTGTGATCTCTTTGCTCTTGCATTATGGGTGTTGCATTCCTGAGCTCTTATCCAGGCAGAGTCTAAATCTGGGGTTGCTATCCCGTCCTTTCCTTTGCCCCAGATGTAAACTCATCCTAGAGTCTTGTTTCTGTACTTTATGCACCTGCCCAGTTCTCCAGATCAGATAAGCCTGGCTGATACGGTAAGGGCTGCTTCTACCTCTCCCAGCACAGAACAAAGCATATTGGCACCAGTCCATGCCTGCAGCAGCAGCAGTAGCAGCTGTTGGGGCTCTCGAAGAGATGATGACTTAGACTCAGCAAGGCCCCAGTACCACCACCAAGTCATCCAGAGCCTCCAATAAGAAGCCCTTGAGACTTACGGCAGTCCAGCACAGGTGTCTGAGCAGCACCCTCATTTATGGATAGGGAAACAAGGACTAGGAGAGGTGAGGTGACTTCCCCAGGACTTCACAGCTGATAACCACCCTTTATATATACTTTAGCCTCTCACAGGGCTGAGCTGGAGTGCTGACCCCCAGCCAGAGTTCGCCCAGCACCCATACTAACCATCCCCTTTGGGATGGCTTCCCAGGCTCCTCACAATCCTCACCCATGCCTTTTGGGAATGGGAATAGGGCGCCTTGGAGAGAGTCTGAAATTGGACCTGCACAGGTGTGGGCCTAGCCAGCAGCAGAGGAAGCAGTCGGTAGCCGTCTAAATGTGGGACAGCTACGAGGAGCAGGTGAAACAAGTCTTGGTATAAATGAGTTGAGGAGAATCAACCTGAACACCTACACCCTTGTCAGTCTGGGGACTGGCAACAAGAAAGGCTTTACAGAGGCTTGGGCATCCTGTATGATGGCCTGGATATTCTGGACACCACATCCGGACACTAGAGAGCTGCCCCAGGTATCTCAGAAGCCTTGAGACTTGCACAAAAATGTCCAATTAAAAGTGACTTTGGGCTTTGTAGAGGCAGCCCCTGCTCTTGGAGAGCTGATGGACCATTAAAGACAGATGCACAGGTCGAGGAAGACATCTCTGATCCTCTGCCAAGTGCCAGAGAAGTTCACTGTCCAAGGCAGAGGATCTACCAAAAGCATCAAGAACACATGCCACTGACAGCAAAAGGGAGTCCAGGAAGTCTGGGGCAGTCAAGAGGGATTTCTGCAGGGGGCTGCCTGGTAGAAGAGATCACAGGCTGAGAAGCCTCTGAGACAGGGAGAGCAGGCCCCATGGCCTAGAGTCTGTCCAGGGAAATTAAGGAAACCAAGGAGTGTGCTCTAAGGAATGCCAGGCAGAAGACTCAGGGAATCTCCTGAAGACAGTGGGGAGCTCTGGTGTCTATGGAAGAGGTTGGTGTTGACAAAAGCTGGATGCAGGAAGATGGCCATCTCAAGGAGGGCTGGACAGAGCATCAGGACACCTGAAGAGACTCATGCAAGTCTCTAACTGGGAGAGGCAGGGCAGGGGACATAGGAGTCAAGCCATAAGTCAAGAGCCCTTTGTCACTATGAAATGGAAGCCCCAAAGTCACTCCTACCATGTGTAGTATCTATGGCCTTCAGAACTCCAGGTTCATGCCCAACTGCGATGGTCTCCAACCCTTGCCAGCTGCCCGGCTCTCCACTGTTAGTCCCAGCCCTTGTCACTTCACTGTTTCCTTCAGCTACTGACCCAGCTGGGAACCTCTTTCCTGTCCTCTGTGCATGCCATAAAGTCAGACATGGGTATTAGTTTCTCATCTCTCTGTGTAGACTGTCTTCCTTAGAGTAGGCACATCTGTCTCTCCAGTCCCTGGCTGGGTACCAGGCCTCACAGACCCTTTTTTGTACTTGGTTCATGATACCAGCCTCCTCCCACCCACATCTCTGAGCAAGAACCTGCTCCACCCCAAGGCTCTCTGCCTGATCTAGAGACAGCCCCCCCCCAACTGCCACTTCCTAGCCCCATAGGCAAGGGCGGGGCGGGTAGGGGGCTGGTGCCACTGACATTGGCATTCTCCTTGCAGCACATCTTAATAATTTAATGGCTATTAGCAGGGCTGCTGTGGTGATGGGGGAGGGGACCACAGGGGGAAGATTTATAGAGAGAATTCACTCCAGGTTGGGGTTTTGTCTTCCTCTGTTTTCCTGGCATTTATCATGCATGTTTTAATTTGGATCGGAGAGTTGCTACCATCTGGCCATTATTGCAAAGAAATATTCATTTTCACTGAGTGACACAGGCTCCATTCATCACAGGGTGTGTGATTACCCTGCGAGTATGGGGCTGCACTTTCTCCTTCACTGGAAATGAACCTTGAGCTGTGAGCAGATCCAGGTTGCCCTGAGCAGACATGGAGCAGGTGGCTGACCCCGACCCCCCAGCTAAATGGGCAGGGAGCACCTTGGAGGACAGACATAAAACCCACAGCCTCCTTCACCTCTTCTTAGGGAGGTGTTAGTGGCCCCTCAGTGTCACCCCAGGTCCTGCTAACCAATGCTCCTGTGGCCCTCATTTCCAGGGTGGCCTGACCCCAGAGATAGCCCTCTTCCTGGCCCCCAGCTTCTGACAAATGCACTAATGCTGTCATATCAAGGGTAGAAGTTGCATTACACAATCAGGTTCTTTCCTTACCTATACACCACTCTAGTGGTGTCATTTCAGGTCAGGGCCATGTAGGGGACAGCAATCTCCTTTCATCATGTCATGATGGCGCCATCAAGCCTGGACCTGTAGGAAGAGATGTGTCTGCCTCTAGCTAGGACATTGCCTTTTATCTACCTGTCACTGGCCATGGCATGCAAGAAAGGGAGTACTTTCTGATAGCCCCTGTTCCATGATGGACACAGGACCCAAGCACAAGATTGGGTCCTGTGTCGATCATGTCCCAAGCACAAGATTGATATTCCAAAGGGAGCAGCGCAGATCACTGCCTGATTGGGCTAAGCCTTACTTTAAGCCCACTTAGTATGAAGTCATCAAGGTCTGCAAGCAGGGACAGGAGGAAAACACCCTCTTTTCATGTGGTATATGTGTGAGCCAGCAAGAATTGTCTGGGTCTGCTCTGGGCTCCTGCCCCAGTTTAGGGGGAGAGATAAGAAGTAAAAGTTGGCATATCCTCCATGAAGTCACTCTCAGGATCCCACAGAGATTTAGACTCACAGAGAAAGAGACTTGAGCACAGAAGTGATGTCCCTAACACCCCTCCACATACCTCCTGACAGCATTAGATACTCCAAAGAGGGAAGTAAATGAGGGACAGAAATAATGTGATGAAATTTGTTCTGCCTGCAAGGCAGAATTAGGCAAAAGAGATTTCTTCTATAGACATTCTGCTCCCCCAGGTGCTGGGAAGTACCCAGGGCTGAATGACTTTCCTTGTTCCTGTCCTGTAATCTGTGGCCAGGTCCCAAAGCTGAGGTTCCAACATCTCAGCAACACCCAGGTTTGATCAAGACCCAAAGAACCGTGGGTCTTGGGCAGGTCCACGTGAGTGAGCTTTGATGTCTCGTTCCCAGCAGGCAAGAAAGCCACGGATCACCTATCCCTCCAGTCCCAACACACCCTCTCTGATCTGTAAGCATCAAGTGAAGGTCCATTTTAGCTGCTCTACTACCAACAGTGGCACAGGCCAATAAATTTGTTATTTTTTTTCTTCCAGTCCTGGGGGTCAAACCCAGGTCTTCATGCATTCTGAGCAAGTGTTCTGCCACTGGTCACATCTCCAGCCCACAGTGACATTCTTCGCCATGGGTCATTTGTAGTCTGACTGGGGCCTGGGGTAAAAACCAAAGAAGCACCTAGATGACAGGAAATGACTTAGAAGTACTGAGTGAGCCATAAGTGAGAACTGCAAGGTGCTGATGAAAACCAAATGCCTTTCAAGGCCCCTTACCAAGGACCAGGGCCTTCCCATGAGCTTCCGAGGTTCTTCTCTCCCAACTCATGACTCAGGTATTACTTAGGTGAGGCAAATGAGACTGGGCTGGAGGTCACTCGCTGAGTCACCAGCTACTGGGTGAGTACACAGAAAGGAATGCAAGGCCTCCGATTCCCGGGCTACCTGGCTCCCAGCACCACTCACGAGAGGTCTGGAAAAACCATGGACGACTTTGTGTAGATGCTGGCATCTCAAATGGCTAGAACAGGAAGTGACCATGGGCCAAGATGGGAGCAACAACACTCCTCCCTGGGCACCTTCATGCCTGTACCAGTCCTACCCTGGCAGTTGTTGAACTAAATGTCTGGTCCCTGCTGGACCCCTCCTCCTCCTCCTCTTCCTCCTCTCTTCCGGCAGCCTGGGTTAAGGTCTGCACATGATAGAATTTGGGTCATTCCCAAGAGGCTAAGGGGGTGGGCCTGAGTCTCCACCACCAAGCCATGGCCCTGCCCCCTCCTCCTCTGGAACTCATTCAGTGACACCAGCAGCTCTGAAACATCTGCTCCTCCATCCGGGACCCGCAGTTTGAATAAATTACTCCGATGTGGTGGCAGCCTGTTATTAATGGCTAGAGTTTTATAAGATGCTTTAGCTTAATAACGCGGTAGCCCAGCACTGCACCTCTACTTGGATATTTTTATATTTCACCCCTTCCCCTATTCCTGCCCTCCTGCCTCCATGGTGTGGCCACCTCCTGGGATCCATCTCAGCTACACTCCCACCAGCCCCATCTTCCTGACTCCAGCATCCTGGTATGACTCCCACCTGCACCCAAGGGCTCCCTTGTAGGTGATGCATATGCTCATCTCCCATCACCCACCTCTTTCACAGAGATCTCTGTGATGCCACATTGGTGTCCTCTCCATCACTGTCCTCAGAGGAAGCCAGGGACAGAGAGGGGCAATACATAGAGAGCACTGTCCTCGGGCCCCTTCTCTGCTCCTCGCCTTACCACCTGGCTGTGCCAGCTCTGGGGACCTGACAAAAGCCTGGGGAGAGAACCTGCCCCTTCCCAGGTGACCTGGCAGTGCTAAACATGAGAGCCCAAAGCTACTGGCTATTATATTCACTTGCTGCTTTGGGTTCTTCATTCTTTTGTTTGTTTGTCCTTGCCCTGGGTCCCCTGATATCTCTCCTGCAGGAAGCCATTCCAGATGATCACACTTGCTGAGGGTCCCTAAGAGCTCTTCCTACCATCCCAGCTCCAGGGCTTCTGCACTGCACTATCTGCTGTCTCTTCTCCAAAGACAGCTCAATGGCTATCTGTGTCATCATGGAACCTGCTGGGGCCTCATCAACCCCCACCCTTGTAGAGTCCCCAAGTCTGATCCATAGTAGCTGATCACAAGTGTGCTTTCAGTGTGTGTCCCACACAGGGAGTGCTGGAGTCTCCATTGGCAAGGCCTCCTGCAAGAAAGGGAGTACTCGCCCAGAGGGAGAAAATAGGCCAGAGACTGGGAGGGAGATTGCTAGTTGGATGTATAGGATAAGAAACACTGAGATTTAATGCATTCATATATTCAACCTGTGTGTCCTCCCCCAGTAAATAAAAATACAGTGCACAATCACCAACCAAAAGGCACAGAGACCTGGGCATCTGGGACACTTGAGCTTAATTCAGGAGACCATGGGTAGAAGCCAAGAAGGTGACAGGCACTGTCCAGAGAGCTGGCCCCAGGAAGGTTGGAGGAAGCTGGGATGTCCCAAGAGGCAGGAGCCCGAGCCCTGTAAGTCCCTGACAGCCCAGACACTGCAGCCCCAGAGAGGACTTGGGGGACCCCTCCATGCCAGGCCAAGTGTGTAGCTCCCTGAGCCAGAGACCCAGGGGTGAGCTTGATGCTTGGCTCTGAAAGGGAAGATGTGCTGCACCCCTCTATCTCTCTACACATGCCCCTAGCTACACCGAGCCATTCGGAGGGTACAAGAGACCAGATTCTCACTGCTTCCCATTCAGTCTGATGTTACTGTGGGACTCAGCCTTTTGCTAAGAGCCCCACCATTATAACATAATTACTGCTGAAAATGACCTTTAAAATATATTTTAAATTCAAAATGTCTTTAAACCCTTCACTGAGCACCATTTTTCAATTTCAATGACTGTTTTCCTTTTTGGGGGAAGTGAGGGGTGGGGCGTTGAGGAAGGAGCCCTCAGCTTGGATTTCAAATGTTAATCTCTCCCCATTGCAGGGGGTTGGGGACAGGAGGAGGAGCAGGTGGCTAAGGCAGAGCAGCACCACCCTTGCTCACAGCCCTCAGCCTCTGGACTGGGGCCTCCTGTCGGAAGGCTTTGCCCACCCCTCCACCAACCTGTGCCTCTGTCTTCAGCCTTTAGCCTGAGCTTGTTCTTTCCCTCAGAGGTTCTGAGAGAAATGGAAGCCTTAAAGAAGTTCTTTCCCCTCCTCCTTCAGTTTTGTCCTCCGTTTTTTGCCTTCTATCAAGCAGTGCTCAATTTCCTGCCTGCTCAGCACCCTGAGGGGTTCCAGTTCCTTCAGGGTAGAACTCCTCACCTCCATTTCTTCTCTGGCCTGGCTGGGGCACCCTGTTCCTCAGGCAGCTCCTAGCTGCCTCCAATGGCTCTGGAGGATATTAGGTCAAGAGGTGGAGCTATTAGAGGACACAGCTGCACTGATCACAGCTTCCCTAGCCCTACTTTCCCAGAGGGTCTGCAGATTTGCCAAGCACATCCCTCACCACCCATAACACACTATTCACCACCCATAACACACCACTCATCACCCATAACACACCACTCATTACCCATAACACACCGCTCATCACCCATAACACACTGCTCACTGCCCATAGCACACCACTCATCACCCACAGTGCTCCACTCATGACCCATAGCACTCCACTCACCACCCACACTACACCACGTGCTACCCATAATACATCACTCACCACCTATAACACACCATACACCACCAGTAATGCTTCGGGCCCATGTTATCCACATTCTTCAGCTCCACAGCTCCCAGGAAACTGCCTCTCTCCTGAATGTCTCCTCAAGCTTCCACCCTTATTGATCTGTGTCCTCTCATCCTCCTCCACATTGATATAGGATCTCCAAATGATATAGGGGAAATATTACAACTCCCAACCTCCTAGATGTCAGGTACTCTGAATTTGTGTTCCCCAAAATCAAAGAACGAATTCTAAAGAGCAATGGAGGTTAAGAGAAAGAAATATTTATTGAGAGATAGCTCCTGAGAGGTCCCAAAAGTGTGATGCTGTAGACCCCACTTTCTAGAAGAATTTTTATAGAGCAAAATCATCCACAAGGTGGATACACAATGGGACAAAACTATGGTCACCCAATAAGATTACAAGCACAACCATTTACATAATGTGGATCCATTGAGGAAGCAAGTCATGCAGCAAGTGTGCGTGGAAAGAACAAGTATCTTTCTAGAAAGAGATGAGTCAGAAGGTCCAGGTCACACACCTGGGTGACTGATATCTAGCTAGACTTTATTGGACCAGGTAATACCAATTATAGTGTATTGCTTGTCCCTTGGGGAGACATGTGCACCTGATCATTCTGTCATTCCATCTTTATCCTGAGACCTGGCCCTCAACAGATGCCCCTCCAGCCACAGTTGTAATGTGTTCTCATCCTCTGCAATGACTCCCTCAAAAGCTTAGCCTGTCTGACAGCCTATAATATTTCTGCCTAACTTAGCCATCTATAATAACATCCCCTGGAATCCTGTAACCCAGCATCACCCCTATACCTCAGATGTGACCCCTGGTTTATACTGTCCCTGCCTGGCCTCCCTTTGTGCAGCTCATGTCCCCCTCAGAAAGGGACTCCCAGGAGCTTGTCACTGGCTGGTGATATGGGGGCTAACACAGTGATAAAGGGTTAGAAGAAGTATGACCCTTCTTCTGCCACACACACACTTTTTGTGGTACTGGGCACTGAAACCAAAGCCTTCATGCTGAGCTACATCCACATCTGGCTTTGTTTGTTTGTTTTCTTGGTTTTGAGATAGAGCCTCGATAAGTTGACTAAGCCGATCTCAAACTTGCAATCCTCCTGCCTCAGCCTCCCAGAACTTCCAGCTTTGGAGAGGAAGTATTCAGAGTGCTCAAGTCCTGCCATTAGTGACAGGGTCTCTACCTCTGCATCCCCTAGAACACAGCCAATTTGAGCAGTGGGAGAGGAGAGAAGAAAGGGTTAGAGAGGCTTGCTCACTCCATTGCTCTCCAGGAAGAAAGGGGTAGCCAGTGGGTATCAGTGACCACTGGAAGGATTCTTCCAGTGTATTCTTAAGACTTGTTCCTAAAATAGTCCAAATTCCTTCAGTGTCCGTATGCAAGGATCAGGCAGGAGGAAAAGCCTGGGTGGTCATTAGGGCTATTGAGGACCCTTGCCATCGACTTTCCCGCTAGCTGGGCTCACAGAACTCCCTAAAATCACAGAGGTCACACTGGAGTCCCTTCTGTCCCTCATTCCCCTAGCTCCACCCACCTGCCCTCTCCTCACATCCTCTTGGAGCCTCGTCTGCCTCCCAGATGCCCACCTTCCTCTGACTGTCCCCACACTTAATGCTGCATACAGCAACCCCATGAGAATTGTCATTCCAACTCACAGTCCTGCTCCTGTTACCTCAGTGACACTTGCTCCTGTCCCCTACCCTCACGACTGTCCTCCAGCATCCCTGCTCCAGCTGTCTCCAGGGGCTCTACCTGCCACCTCCACCTGGCTTCTTTTTTACCCATGGCATATGTCACTATCCCAATCTTTCCTTAGTCATCATCCATCTCCCCCCTTAAAGATGAGCCCTGCCTGTAGGAATCTCTGTTCCCCTCTGTATCTCTGCACCTGGCCCCCAGCAGAGGTTCAGGAATGAATGGCTGAATGCAAAGATAGGGACACACAGGGGCAGTGCTATGAGCAAGTGCTGGGATGCAGGATCCAGTACTCTGTAGTCAAGTGACATCTCCAGCAGCATGGACTGTGTTCCAGGCCACGGGCCAGGTGCCAGTCGTCAGCAGAGAGGGTGAGGGCTCCATTTCCAAGAAACTCATGGAGCTTTATGTGCAGAGTAGCTGAGGGGGGCTTGCAGGGAGGCTTATAGGGAGGCTTGCAGGGGAGCAGAAGGTGAGAGGAGCCACGTAGAGGAAGGTGTGGGATCCAGGCTCCAGGTCCTGGCACCACCCGCTAGCCCCAGGAGCCCAGCCCAAGGAGCTGGAGAGGACAGGCCATGTGATGTGTGCGTCGGGCTGCCGGCCTCTGGAACCGGTAGGGAGAAGGCACAGGCGCACAGGGCTGGGAATGTGACTCACTTGGCCTGGCCAGCTTCCAGAAAACTCTGTGCAATCAAGCAGAGAAACACATTTGAGAAAACAGAATTGTGAGAGTAACTTTGAGCCCTCGGTTGCCATGGGAACATATCTGTAAATACTTAACTGCAAACATTAAGTGACACACGGGGAGGAGTGAGGCAGCGGTGCGGGCTCACTCCGAGGGGAACCGCCAAGTCCACGGGTGCCTGCCTGCCTTCACAGCCACGGCTTCCTCAGCCTCTGAGCATCCTTCCCCTCCCCTATGTCCCCCTGCCAGGGTCTCTGGCCTGGGTCATCTGCCTTTATGTTAAGCTTCAGGCTCACGCCACCCTGACCCCATGAGCCTAACATCTGCATGGAAGAGCTTAGGGGGCCAAGCTGTCCCAGTTCCCTTCCTGGGTCCTCTGAGACCATTCGCATTAGTATCCCAGGCCCAGGTGACTGGGGCCCTGGCTGCTCCTATCCCCACCCCTCACCTTCAAGGCATGGGCACCATAAAACAACACAGAAACCAAGGGACTCTTCTCAAGCAGTGGGTTTGAGAGATGCAACTTTTTTGCCTTTTAGAGCAGTAGGCCCCGGTCACTGTCCAGACCCTGTGTATTATGTACCCTCTAGTCTGATGTGCTCATGACCATCTCTCCAGCCTCCGTGTCCTGGGCTTCCAGCCACACCTTCACTCCAAGGTGACAGCAAGAGGCCCAGGAAGGGGTACGCCAGAGCCCTCCTGGCAGACACTAGCCAGCCTGCTCTAGTACTACACAGGGGTTCTTAATCTTTCTGGGTCACAGACCCCTTTGGGAAACCAAGAAAGCTTTTCATTCATCCAATTGATTGTTCCAAAAAGGTTAGTAAGTACAGCCATCTGCCAAGCCCTGTGCCAAGTGCTGGGAGACCCCTGCTCTCTTGAGACTTATGGCTGAGCTGGCAGGCAGTAAGCAAGAGCCCCACTGGAGAGCAATGACGACAGCTTGTGAGCCAGTGTTCAAGATCAGGACAGAGCCTGGCATGTAGTGGGACAGTAGGAGCCAACAGAGGAGAAGATACAGGTCCTGCACAACCTCATGGACCATTGTAAAGACTGGATCTCATTCAGAGCGAAGCAGAGAGCCACTGGAGGGCACGAGCAGAGCACTGTTCTACTCTGGCTGCTATATGGGAACAGACTGCAGAGAGTGAAGTGGACACAGGCCAGTTAGGAGGTCATCGCAGTGACACAAGAGAGACGGCTATAGCTAGTACAGAGTGGTAGTGGCAAAGTAAGAAAAACCATTATTCTTCTCCCTGGAAAAGCACGTGTTTGCAGACTCTTGAGCCATTTTATACACTCTCTGGATGCTCCTAGATCCCAGGGCTCAGCTGAGGCTCCCCTGGGTTCCATGTAGATTCAGACCCCAACATCTTGGGCTTCCCACCCTAGCTCTAGTAGATGCCTCTAACCCTTAGCCCATGTGTGGCTCTAAGGCCTAGCACAGGTCAGAGGGCACAGTTAAAAGTCAAGCCTGGTACCATTATAGTAGAGCAGTACCTCTGGCCAGAGAGGGTTCTGCTTCCCAAACGCCCAGCAGGCTCCACTCAATGCCTGGATGAGGCAGAAGGCCTAGAGTCTGGCATCTGGTCCCTTGGATGGTCCAAGAAATATGACTGAATCTTCCAGATGCTATGCCAAGTGAAAGGAGTCAGTCAAATGAAGGTGTAGAACAGGCAAAATGAAACAACAGTGAGAAAAGTATAGAGACTGGGTGCCATGGAGGGAGTTGGGATACTGCCTAGAAAGAGTCATCAGGGAACTTTCTGGGAAGAAATAATCATTCTGTATCTTCGTAGGGGTGTTCCTGTCCACATTTGTCAAAACTTATTAAATTATGCGCTCAAGACTTGTACATATCACTGTTGCAAATTTTATCTTTACAAAGAGAGACAAAAGAAGGATGGTATGTTCCAGACAGAAGCAGGAGTTAGCTGTCTAAGAGGATCCCACCACCGCCCTGTGGGGAGACGGGTCCCTCTTTTTGTCAGGTGCTCAGAGGCAGCTGCCAGCAGGAGGAAATGCTGTGATACAGGAATGCAGGTGGAAATGTGAGAGGTTGATTCTGGGACAAAGTGATTTTGCATTTTAAAGGAGAATGTTGAAAACAGCAGTGCTTACCACAAAGAGATGAAGCTTAATGGTGGACTGAAAACCCCTGACAGCTGGTGGGTAGGGGCTTCCCAATCCCAGCCAGGTGCTACACCTCACAGATGATCTGGTGTGTGAACATGATGGGCAAAAGAGCAGGACAGGGAGGGAAAGAATTCCTATAATTATCCTATTCCTTCCAGCTGCCTCTGCCCTGACCTCCCAGCCCCACTTGGTTGCCTGGCCTTTCATTTCCCCTGCTCCCCTTTTCCAATCCCCCCCAATACATATCTCCCTAATTGCCTTCTGGTTGCAGGTCTGAGCTGCTTACATAATCTGGTCTTAGTTCACTGTGTTTTTTACTGTCCAGACCAGGTCCCTGGGTAAGAAAAGCCTGGAGGGGACATTGTTATCCATGATTTAGTCCTCTCCTGCTCACTACTGACTAAACCAGCCCCAGAGCTCTCACCCTGCCCATTCAAACAGTCCAACAGCCTCCCTTAGAAAGCAGGAAAATGCAAGATGCTGTGCCCCGGGTGGGTGCCCATGTAGGCAGCAGGATAGATCGTTAGATAAGCTCTCTAGAGGGAGAGGGTGACCAGCAGCGAGGGGAGGGTAGCAGTACAAAACTAGGATGTCCAGAAGTTCCATTGTGCTGTGAATGGTCTGATTTGGCTGTTGCCCTGAACCGATTATTAATAATGTTTACTTTCAATCCAACAAAGGTTATAGTTTGGACAACCCATTATGTGGTCACTCACATTAAAGACGAATAAACCAAACAGCCTAATGCAAACCCAAGATGCGGGTGTGTCCATGGGTGCCCCAAATGACTAACTGAGGGTTCCTATAAGTGGGGAGGAGACTGAGAGACCATAGGGAGGAAAGAGGCTGATTGCGCCAGAGCTCCTGCAGGGCCCTGCCCCAAGTGAGCCGGACATGGCAGTCTCACACTCTTTCATTTGCAAAAATGTCAAATACCCAGGAAAGTGACATCACAGGGCAACATGGGCTCACAGCTCTTCAAGGATGAATCAGGACAGAAGCCAGGCTCTGACTCCAAAGCCCAGGCGCCTACTCCACAGGCTTGTGCTAGCAGGGAGAAGCCTTCCGGAAAAGGTAACAACTGTATGTCCTAGTCTGGTGCTGTGTGTGAAGGATTCCCTCGGCCTAGCCCAGGATTTCCAGTGGAGGTATAAGTAGGTCATATGCCCCCACTACTAACTGCAGGACTTGTGAGTGAGCTTCTCATGTGCCTCAGTTTCCTCTTTTGTGAAATGGTAGCCGTAGTACATTTCTGACTGATGATAGATTAAATACTGGTATAATCTAAAACTCTGAGTAGAGATCTGGGATGAGCCAAGACAGCATTCAGGAGAGATCCCCAGGCCCTGTCCTTTCAGGGCACTCCCTCCTGGAGCAAGGTGGGCACATCATGGGAAAATACCTGCTCCCTGCTTTTAAATCAGAGTCACAGAGACAGAAAGAGAGCTGTTCCTCACCTCCGTGTCCTAGAAAGATGTCACCGACAGGCCTGAGGATTGCCCTTGGAGTGTGTATTGAATGTCTTCCTATCCGAGGCCCATCAATTATATGTGCTGGGAAAGCAAGCTCTAAAGTGATATCCGTGTGAAAGCGAAGCATTTTACTTGTGCAGTTTTTTTCATTTTTGTCAACATTGGTCTTAAGAATGGGAAATGTAGATAAAACTGCAAAAAGAGAATTAGCATCCAAACAAGGCAAGATGATCCCTTGTAGTCCCATAAATTAGCAAGCTCTGAGTCACAGCGCCTAGAGGACAAATGAAACAAGCACATGGTCCTCAGAGTGTTAGGGGTCACATTGTGGTTTTGTGGAGCTCAGAAATGGACAAAGTTAACAAGTTTTAAAAGGTGAAGGGGCTGAAATCCAATGTTTGGTAGCCTGGAAAGACACCCTTATGCAAAGTTCTAGAATACATTTGTCATTCTAGCGGCTTAAGAGCAGCTGGGGAAACATGAGCTACTATGATTTGCCCAGCACGAGCTGGGTCAAGGGAACTGAGTGTCTGTTTTGGAAAGTGTGTGCCCCATGTTTGCACAGAGAGCAGGGTCTAACCTGACATCATATAGCCTAGCAGGGGCAGATGGCAGAGTTGCCCGGGTAGCTCAGGACTAGATGTGCAGGGAGGGAGGTCCCTAGTGACATCTATGATCGTGGCCTTAGTGTTTGGTACCCTCTTGTCTTCTGATTGGGTATTTTTATCAAAGACCCCATGGAATAGAGAACAGAAGCTAATCTTAAATTTTCTGAAGACCCATAGCTGGTCAGGAGGATGAGATGCTGGATGACAGAATCAGACTCTAAAGACATCTTCTCAATGAAGTTCTCATTTAAGATGCAAAACCAGAGGGATGCCTGGCCTGCCCTGCACTCACCCTGCATGGCAGAAGTGGAGCTTCAACAGCTTCCCTTCCAGCGCCTCGGAACCTGTATTCCTGATGGGTTGGAAAGTATTAAAAGATTTCCAGAAAAATTGTAAAATTGTGTATCTAGGAGGTCAGTAAGTTAGTTTATGTGAATCTTCCTTCCTTTACTCCCATGTGTTTCACTTGGTAACTGAGTAAGTACACTTTAGGGTCCCAGATCTTTGTAAAAATGTGTTGGAAGCTATGAACTCTTTCTGCAGGGAAATGCTCAGAGATATGAAATGATGCTGACCCTTACCAGGGTCCACAAGCCCCTCTAGTCCATCGGATACCTCTTGAGAAACCTTGTATTTCAATAGCCAGCTCCTGTTATGCAGCCCATCTGGCAGTCACTGGTAGCTCCATGTGACTTCATCTACTCCTTCCCTTTTGGATTAAGGGCAGTGATCATGCAGCCCTTAGTGCCTATGGTAAATTCATGACCTTATTTGAAAATAGGATCTTTTAAGATGTAAACAACTTAAAAGGAAGTCATACAGAATTAGAATGGGCCCTAAATCCAATATAACTCTTTTCCTTAGAAGAGGAAGGAAACTTGGATGCAATCACCAAATGTACAGGGAAAGGATTCCATGACAATGGAAACATAGTGACATGATGCTGGTGCAAGCTAACAAAAGCCAAGAAAACTGGCAAATGTCAGAAGTGAGGAAGAGGCCAGGAAAAGTCCTCCCCTAGAGGCTGAGAGACAATACAGACTCCTGGATCTCTGACTTCCAGCCTCCCAAACCGTAAGATAATAGCTTTCTGTTCCTTTAAGCCACCCAGGTGAGATGCCAGTATGGCAGCCCTCGGAGACTAACAGTGCCCAAAGGAACCTGAGACAGAGTATGCTAGACCCACAGGGGTTCCCATGAACCCCGCAAACTTGTGACTGGATGTCCAGCCTGTCCCTTCCCCCAACCATACTTTGTGGGGGCTGGTCCTATTTGTCCATCTGAGCCACCGCTACCATGCAGCTTCTGCACTTTGCTAGTGAGAGAGTTGCACGCCACTTGAAGAGAAGTTAGAAATCCCAGCACATCCATCTTAATAAGTTTTATTACAGCCTGCCAGTTTAGACTAATGACTAATTTACTATATAAAATACCAGCAGCATTTTTTTATTTTCTTAATTAATTATCTCAAACAAAGGTGAAATTTATAAAAGTGTCCAGAAACAGTGTGCATTGTAAAACTGCCTTGAAGCAGAAGATGAAATTATTGCTAACATAGGATCAAGTTATTACTATATTGACTTAGTTACCTTATGACTTTGTAATGGATTTCTTCATTATTTTCTTGGGATTGTGGCATTCGTGATTGCGTTAAAGTCTGTTAATCTATGTAAATATCATTAGGCACTACTGATAACTTCACCAACTTTTCTCTATTCCAGAGACTGTGCTAAGTATTTAGCTCATGTAGGTTACTTCCGGTGGCAGGAAAGAAAGGCGGGCAGGTTCTTTTAGGCAGCCAGAGCTCTCTGTGTACAGCCCAGTCTAAGGCAAACTGGGTGGGCACTGCTTTGGGGGTGGTTTTGAGGTTCTCAGGAAGGTCTCCTTCAGGTCATTTCACATCTTTTCCCCAGCAGATATAGGGGTGATACATCCCTGTAAACCTCCATCCCTTTCAATGAAAACTTTGTAAACCCTTGTTAAAATGTACCTGTCCTGGAAAGAAATCCTCATTCACTTAGTATCTGTCATGGAACCAACAAAGTTCTGTAGAAGTGTCTTACTCTTTTTCAACCTACGATAACGAAGTACCATAAACTGCACCGTTCATAAACAATGGAAATTTATCTCTCATAATGGAGTCTGGGAAGTCCCAGGTCAGTGTGCCAGCAGGACTTGATGCCTGATAACTTCCTTCAATGGAAAAGGGGGAGAAAAGCCTCCTCAGGCCTCTTTTATTTATTTATTTTTTTTTATGGCTACCGGGGATGGAACTCACAACCACGTTGTTACAAGGCAGGCGCTTATGCCTGCTGAGCTAAATCCCCAGCCCCTCAAGCCTCTTTTATAAGGGGATTAGTTCTATTCAAAGGGCTCTGCCCTTGTAACCTAGTGGCCTGCCAAAGGTCTCTATTGTTAACAGGGAACATAAGGACTCATTGTGCTAGGACAAGGGACTGTTCTATTTTAGAGGGGACTAAGAAGAATGCTGGATCTGATTGTGGGTGAGGTCTGAAGAGAATTGGCCACACTGGGTGTCTAGAGGACACCTGTGGACACTGGAGACTAGGAAGGATGCCCTCAGTGTGGAAGGACAGAGGAGCTTTGTGAGGAGAGGTAACCACCCTGTGAGCAGCTTCCAGTCAGTCTAAGGGATCCAGGTCATCAGGCCAGTTTATGGCTGCAGCTGAAACCAGTTTCTAGCCAAGGCAGGTGGTGAGACCAGTCTAAGCCCCTGCCCCAATCCCAGAGCTGGTCACAGTCAGTGAGAAGCCAAATCCTAGTGCCTAGCTGCTAAACCCAAACTTCTGTTTCTTCTTCACTGAAGATGGACCCTGATCACACCAGGGTATGGAGCAGAGAGTGCTGCAGGTGTGGGGCCTGGCTCCCTTCCAACCTAGAGCTTGCTGAGACTACACTGCTCTCCAGTCTGTGTGCTGCTGTGGCTCTTCATTCCAACAGTGCTCATGGAGCTTGCGCTCTGTGGCGGGCACAGATCCAGATCCTCTTCACTGTGAAAAGACACAAAGCTCCCGTCCCCACACCAGTAGAGATGCTGACTCACAGTTGTTAACCAGAAACTTGTGGGATGCAATCACCCTTGCTGCCCTAGTTATTATCACTGTGGTCATTTCAAAGGGTTAGCTTAAAGTTTGAGTTCAGAGAACAGCAGAAATGGCTCAGGTCATGGTGAGTGGAGACCAGGGCTAGTGGCCAGTTTATTAGCTGTGTATCTGAGCTGGTCTGAGCACCCCCCACCCTGCTTCTGGATGGGTAACACTATGCTTTTGCAGTGAGCTGAGCCCAGCCTAGGATTCACTGGTCTGCAGTATTTGCTCCTCCCTAGCTCCCACTGCCCTCCCTGGTTCAGTATTCCCAGACATCTCAAGGTTAAGGAACCATATTTAACATAAAAAATGCATCAGCACCCCCCTTGACAGATGTTATACTTTGAGTACCCATTGTTTGAGAGAATACAAAAATGACAAAAAAGCTACCTTGAATTCGGTAGTGCTTTCAAATGGATTTGTACTTTTTAAATCACATCAGCATCTATATGCATCTGAAAAATAGTCACATATGCCTGCTTATGAAGCATTTCTGATGCAGTCAGCTGACAAAGCTGGAGGTGCCTGAGAGAGTTCAGGTTGACACCGTCGTCCTAGACCATGGAGCTCTTTGCCATGGAGAGGAGGATGAGTGCAGGAAAGGAACTCTGGCTGCCCCCAGGGAGCACCTGCGTGTGTCTTCTCCAGTTCCTTTTCCCATTGGCCTCTTCAGCCTCCTCTTCCCTACTCTCAGCCCGTACTGGTACTGGGTAGCACCTTGCCTGCTGCACAGATGTACACCCCTGCCCCACTGGGGTTGCCATTGCTACAATCCCCCCTCACCCTCCTGGCCAGCCTGCCCTCTTTGGCCTCCCCTCCTGTGCCAAAAATGGAATTCCAGGTATGTGCAAGTACTGCTCCATAGCCTGGGATGGAGAAGACAAGGTGCAGCTGTTTGAGATGTCTGGCTCCAGTCCCACCCACTGTATTTACTGTGAGTCTGAGCTTTTGCTTCTTTCTTAGCTTCTCCGAGCGTCATTCAGTTGAACTGTCAAATGGGAATGTGATCATGTTCTAGTGAAGCACAGTAGTGAGAAGTGGGTGGAGTGTTGAGAACTGCCAGTTGGCACCGGGCTAACTGTCGGGATAAGCAAAGGGGCAGCCACACCATTCCTGATGGAAAAGTCTGGCTGCAGCAGAGGAGGAGGGCCAGCTGAGGGCAGCAGTCAGCAAGCCTGAGTATTCACTCTTCCTTCACCTCCAGAACACTTGCTTCCTGCAGAGGGGCCCCATAGTGCTTGTCACCCAAGTCACCTCCTTCAAAACCCAGAGCAGCAGGTCCTTGCAAACAGATACTTGAGCTGCATACACAGATGGGAGGCAGGATGCCTGAGCTCAGGGCCATGCCTTAGCCAGGACGTGCTGCATCCAAGCAAACTGTCCACACTCAACAGTGTACCATCCGCTCTGTTGGCCCCCATCTCCTCTCACCATAGCAACTCCATCATACTCTTCCATGGCTCTGTCACTCAGCCCAAATTTGGAAGCACTTATTCACAATGACCCTGTCTTTTTTTTTTTAACTCTCCCAACACAGCACCTTGCACATAGTTTGTCAATTGTATGACTGACCAGTGAATGATTGGAGGGATTCAGGGTAGCCCATAGCTGTCATGCAGTTTTCTCAGATGTGAAAGATCCTCTTTCTGACACTCTGTAAAGTGAACTTCATGCCAACCCAATATTGCCAATCAAAAGGCTTCAGAAGTCCCCTTAAATGACAAGAGCAGGGTCTCTGTCACTAGCAGTGCCAGCCAAACACTGGCAGATAGGATGCTGCCACCCTTCAAAATGGTTTGCACCCTGGAGGAAACTGATGCTCATTAGTCATCAGATATAATGGAAATCACACTGTCCCTAAAGCTACCTGCTCTCCTGAGCTCAGCAAAGCCTCATGGCCTCCTAGTCTGGTAAACAGGGAAGGGGACTGCCTCCTACCTGGAGGGTGTCAGACCACCAGGCTTTGCTATTGGTTAGCTTGGAGACTTCTAGTAAATTGCCAAACCTCTCTGTGACTCAGTTGTCTCATCTCTAAAATGGGGGAGACAGTGGTACTCACTTATAAAGCATTTTGAGTAGTGCTTGGTCTGTGGTGAGAACTCAAGACAAATTAGCCATCCTTGTCCTCTCTGAGGACATGGTCCTTGACTGAGCAAATGAATGGATGGATCTCTGAGCACACCATATGGGCTGACACCTGCCATCCAACTGCAGGGGCTGAGTCAGGCACACCACACTCCAAGAGCAAGCTGCTCTGTGAGGCTGGAGGCCATGGCCTTGGCCTTTGAGGAACAAGTACTTAGGTTAAGCTTTCCTCACCACAGCCAGGAGGGTGTACCTCAGGGACAGTAGGGGCTCGGGAGGCGGCTTTGGCCTGACCACATGCTCAGGAGAATCAAGAGAATCTTCAGGTGTCTACAGTACGGCAGCCCGATTGCAGCCTGTGGTAATGACAAACCCATTGGAAAGTAGGAAACCTCAGGGTCCGAGCCGAAAGAGAACTTCAATTTGCAGTGGGTGTTGAACAGATGAAGTCTCCTTCTGACAGTCAGTGTCCCAGCAAGTGTGCGTGGCCATGACTAGTTTTCTGACCTTTTGCATTTAGAGCCCATTATCTAAAGTCCTCAGGAAGGTCTTGGCTGGCCATCCATCCACATTTACCTATCACTATTTATGTACCATCCATAATAAATCTATCTGCTTTCTGCAATCATTTTTCTCTCATCTGTGTATCTATCATCTAACATTTAATCTAGATATCTAGCCATTATTAATCATGTCTACCGTCCATCCATCTCTGTGCCTTTCTGGAGTCCATTATCAGTCATGAGTTAATACACTGTGTACTTAAGCATGGGGCCTCCGAGTTCCATGGGGGTAGGGGGAAGTGACTTCCACAGAGACAGGGTAGCTGGATCAAAACAGGAGAAGAAGAAAAACACAGGACTGATCTGAGAGGAGTCTAAGACTTTCTTCTCAAAGCAGGGTTGGCTTGATGGGTGGAGGGAGAAGGAACACAAAAAGAAGAGTAGGGACTTGCAAGACATTGAGGGGTTGCCAATCTAGAATGCCTCATCCCTCTACCTCCCCAAATTACTACAAAGTCTTTCAGGATGACTCCTGTGAGTAATGGAAGGAATGCCCAGGCCTGGGTGTCAAGGCATGGAAGGTGGGTGCTGCCATCCCTCCTGGAATCAACAGAATCCAGAATCCTGCAGACTGCAGGGCAGTACACTTGGCAGGTGGAGGGCCTGAGATGGGAGCCTGAAGAAGACCGAACATAGCCTTCTGCAGCCCTGGCTGCCCATCGGCATCACTTAAGTAGCTCTCAAAACCCAAAATACTGATGCCTGGACTCCAGGCAAATCAAACTCACATCTCAGTGGCTAGCCCTGAGCATCTGTATTTTGACTCCCATTGATCTTCAGAAAAACCAGGGCTGAGAATTTCATCTTACAAGATCATAGATATATGCTGCTAACCTCCTCAGAGCTGTGCTATTGGGGAGGGAGTAGAACTAGGCCCCGAGCAGATCTAGAGAGACACCTAAGATACCCTTCCTCTGGACTGCAACCCTTGTCATGCATGGAGGCCCGTGGAGCTTCTACCAGTGTTCAGGGAACAGCTCACCACATACACATACACACATGCAGGAGGAGGTGGGGCCAGGCAACCTCTGAAGACCACACCCCTGCCAGGATCCCCAGAGGTTCTCAGCAGTGTCTAGGCATGTGGGGTGCACTTGAGAGCTTCAGCTTCCAGGCCACTAATTCATGTGGCTTCCCCCCAACTTAGATAAGTACTGTAGACACTGAGACTCATGTGCCTTCCCAGAGAAACAGACAGTAGGCTGTTCACATGTCCATTGCTCCCAGGATGCAAGGTCTTGCCCTCAATGTTCAAAATGGGCAATAGCTCAGAGGGGCAGGTGGCTTGCCCTGGTCCCTGGCATGCTATGCTTTATCCTTGATAGACACATGGAGACCCTGCATGTCCACCCTCTCTGGGAGACTATGGGAAGCTGGGCCACAGCTGGGAGGACCTGACACTCACTGAGGGTCAGCCTGCAGCCAGAACAGGTCGTGACTCCATCAACTGCCGGCAGCAACAACTGTTTTATGGCTGCTTAGCTAACCAGCTCCTTCTCCACAGTAATAGAGACAAACAGCTCCTAGTGGGCCTTTCATTTCTTCCTCTGCATTCATGGCCACCTGGAGTCAATTCTTGGCCCTGTCAGTGAAAAGTTTTTGGCACTAGCCCTTGGTCTCTTCCTCTAGCTCACTCCTCCCTTGTGGACCACCCTGCCCCGGCCCAGCCCTCTCAGCAACTCCTCTCCTAGCTGGAATAAAGCCTTAATTTGTCTGTCTCCTTGAGAGCTGAGGACAAACTGGCCATAATTTATGCTCCCACGTGATATAAAAGAAAAAAGTCCCCATTATGCTATAAATTATCCTGTGATGGGCAAAAATGCTAGAGAATGTGCCAGACATTGGTGGGAACCCCATTAGACAACAGGGTCCGGTTGCCGAGAAATCCCTATAGAACTCCGGGCCGTCTTCGCATGCCTGAGCCTGGTAAGGATAACATAGCAGATCAAATGTATAATCAGTTACCTGCAGAGATGGCTGCACATCACCACCCCAGCAAAAGAGCCACTGTGGTATCTCATGCTGCCACAGGAGGCCTGACATAAGCTCACAGCTAGAGGGTCTGCAAGAGAGAGTAAGCAGGGTGGCCTCGAGGCCCCTCACCTGCACCAATGCCCGGGGCTCAGCTCCCGCTCACTCAAGTCAGTATTTGACAATATATCACCTCTTAGCACACCATTGATGAGGTTAAGGAAACCATTCCCACCTCTCAGGTGCTGGTAAACAGATTAGATTCCAAGTTCTGTCTCCCTCAAAATGCTGAGGGCAGGCAGCCCACACCTTTGCCCTGAGCAGGGTCCAGGGTCCAGGAAACACTTTAGGGTGTAGCAGAAGGACTGAATTTCAGGGGATTTCAGTCTGGCCAGTGCCAGCTGGTCAGACTTCTAGCTCAGACCAGGAGGCAGAGAAGGCTTTGGAGTCCAGAAAAAAAAGATGTACCTCTTGGGTTCCCAGAGCACATCCAGACAATCAGCTTTGGGCAGAGGGGTGGGCAAGGTTGTGGGCAGATTGTAAGGCTAACAGGCAGCAGCTGGCAGTCGGGAATGGCCATAAGCCTGCTTCCTTGGAGCTGAGCAGCAGGTTATAGGTGCCCCACTCATTCCCCCTCCCAGCCAAAGCCCTGGCTCTCAAAAGGCAATGTGGTTATTGGGCCTTTTGCCAGTTTTCTGTGCAGAAATGGAGAAGTGGAGAGGGCAGGAAGTGAGAACTTTGGCTGCCACCATTTTTCCTCAGGAAGAAGGGGCACTTGGGCAGTCAGCTTCCTCCAGATTGCTTAGATATAAGCTTTGGCTTTGTCAAAGATTTGAATTCTTGGGAAAGATACTTAACTTCTCTATATCTCAGTTTCTTCACATGTATAAAAGAAATCAGAAAATACCACTATTCTATTAGAGGACTTGCCTTGGTGTCTGGATTGCAGTAATGTGGAAAACAGGAACTATTCTGATTCTTATTACTGCTGCTGTTGTAACTGCTTCCTGGAGTGAGTCAGAGCAGCAGCGTCTGAGCAGTGCAGTGCTGAGCCTCTGGGGTGGAGGGAGCTGGTACTGATGGGTCTGAGCAGGGCTGGCCTAGGGCAGCACAGGCTCTGTGATGTTGGAGATGGATCCTGAAGACTGCTTTCATATGAGGTCTGGGTGACATTGAGATGGGGTGAGGGAAGAGTCCAGTGAGTCAGAGAAGACTCATGGGTGCTGGGGATTAGAGAGCTAGACTGAGCGCAAAGAGCATGTTGTGGGCAGAGAGGATGCTGCAGGCAAGAATGGACCCAGAGACTGAGGGTCGGGCCAGTCTTCCCATGGTCAGAAGTCAGGGTCCAGGTGTTAGGCCTTGAGGAAGGTGCTTAGGCCCCAGTGAGTGGAAGAACAGAGAAGGGGTGTGTGTGTGTGTGTGTGTGTGTGTGTGTGTGTGTGTGTGTGCATATGTGTCTACACTTGTGTATTGTCATTGTTGCTGTCTCATTCTGCACATTTTTTCACACTTTCTGCTTTTGCGCTCTGGCCGGGATACAGAGCCCCTGCTTCTCCTACCTAGAACTCTGTCTGTGAGTCCTGCAGGATCCAACTCGAGCCTCTTAGAGCCCTCTTTACCCCCGAGCTCCACCAGGGCTCACAGTGCTCATCACTCCAGACTCTGTGCTTGCCCTATTGACTGGTACCCACTCAACTCCAGGGCACACTCGTTTGTTGCTTCTGTAAGATTCCCACAGGTTCAAACCTAGCCTCCAATACATTTATTCACATCAATAAATATTTTTTGAGCATCTACTACATACCAGGCCTTCTAAGCCCTGGGAATCTGGCAAAGAATGGAATGGACATGGGCATCGCATTCATGAAGGAGAGGGGCTGTGGGGAAGTGAAGCATGTGTGCCTGGGCAGCCCTTTACAGGCCATGTACAGACCAGGGCTACTTCTCAGAGGGAGAGGGGAGCCACTGTGGGTTTTAGCAAAGGAGAGACAGACTCTGTCTCAGACCCTAACTTCCCCCCTGGCAGCTGTGGGGACAGCAAATAGCAGGGGTCTAGTGGGTGTCTGTATAGGATATTGTGAAGAAGAGATTGTCATGACTGGGTCGCTCCACCCAAGGGGGAAAGGAGGATGGATGCAGATCCAAAGCACGGGGAGGACAGAGCTAGTGAAAAGGAATGAAACTGAGGGGGACTGGATGCTGGTTTTCTAACTCCTGCCTCCTCCCACCCCAACATCAAACAGCACCAGTCCCAGAGGGAACAGAGCAGATCAAGGCCTGGCACTGCCTCGCCCAGGGGGGCCAGGGGTACACGAGGGTCTTCATTTGCATTCCATTGCACCCCCACCCCACATCCCTATCTCAGCAGCCTTTGATCTGGTTTGATGTCTCTTTCAGCCTCTTCCCAGGCAGGAAGGCTTTCATCCTCAGGAGACAGCTCCAGCCCAGCAGCTGGTTTGGGCTCAGACTCAGGCACAGCATAGCAGGAGAAAAGTTGGAAGGATCCACTTCATGCTAAGAGCCCCCTTGAGGTCTGGGCAGTGCCCAACCAGTCCTTGATGCAAGCACTGGTTTTTAGCAGGGCAACCAACCTAGTCACATAGCTGTAGGGGGATCTGAACCCAGGCCTGTGACCCTGGTGTGGACATCAAGCCTGGAAACCAGCTGTATCATTCTAATGGTGGGCAACTGATTGGCTTTCAGACTGCTGGGAAGGAAGTGTGGACCCAGGAAGGCAGGTCTGAGGCTGCCTGCTGCCCATCTGAGGCAGGGCTGGAAAGGAGGTTGCCTCTGGATTTGGGGGGTGGGTGATCAGGAAAACCTTGAAAATTGCACAGATGTAGATTCAGGTGAATCAATTTGTTCCCTGCATTGGAATCATGGATACTTGACTGATCTGGATGGAGAGAATTTGTGGAAGGACCTTGTAGCAAAATTCAGGGTAGCTTTGGGGGAAATGTCTTTTATTCTGACTCAGTCCAGGTGGGCTCCTGGAGGAGGCTGGGAAGCATTTCAGCAGTCTCTGCAATGCTGCCAGATGGGCAGGGTGATTACAAAGGGAATTTGGTTTCTCACTGGCTTGGGCCCACATGATATGTTCAGTTCTGTGTTCCTATAGGTCTTCCCTAAACCTCTGGGGATTGGGCAGGCTGTCCCATTGGCTGACATCCCTATGGATGAGCAGCAGTAATGGCCATAACAGTGGTTATAACTGGCATTTATTGAGCATGTACTCTGTGCAGGAGCTGTGCTAAAAGCTTCATGTAATCTAACTCACTTTCTCTCACATGGCTCTGCCCAAGAAGGGGATATGCCTCATCTAAGATTGCATAGCCAGATAGTGGCAAAACCAGGATTCAACAAACAACTTGTTTCTTGTGTGGATTTGCCCAACTTCTCCTGTCCAATCTACCCCTCCCTCCTCCCAGGAAAGGGCCTCTCTGACCAACAGGTGAAATTAAAGAGGAGCATGCCTTTCACCCCTGGTCTCAAGTCAGGGGACCTTAGACACCAATCAGCTGGTCCTGGGGTCTACAAGACACCTGCAGCTGACATACAGCCTAAGAAACTCCAAAGGTCCCTGTGTGGTCTATAGGGGTCCAGCCTCTGCTCAGCAGCTAAGGGGCAAGGTTTTTGGGTGTTCACATTTCTGAGCACTTGCTTGTCCTACCTACCCCAGAACCAAAGACTCTAAGGCAGGAGAAAAGCCTCAGGAACACTGACAAAATCATCGTGAATGTCTGGCAGCTTCTTTGCATTCCTGAACTTCTGTCCCTGAATCTCCACATCTCCCAGCAGCCTCTTAGTCCACTCACCAGCCACTGACCTCAAAGCCATTTATTCCCACAGGCCCTGGCCCCAGGGTTCTTCCCAGCTCAGTCCCCACCCCCAGCCCTCCCCCAGCAGCTGCAGGGAAGAGAATAGTAAAAGTCTATTGCAGTAATAAAAGGCATTAACCATCTGAACACTCACCCGTGGTGCCCTAGCAGCCATCTATCCTTAAGCAGAAAATATTGTTTAGTGCCGATGATAATGAGCGAATCAAATTTTGAAAATTAAACTGGAATTTGAGCATTAGCACCAGGATGCTGGCATTTGGCAAGTCAAGTGGCACTGCTGTCACCCTCCCCCTCTCCCCTCAGGGGCCAGTCACCCTGCACCGCTAGAAGCAAGATGTTCCCCATGAGGCTGAGACGGGAGGGGAGAGGCTAAAGCAGAGCTTTGTAATATCCTGGGGGTAGGGGTCCTAATCCTGATGTTCCACCAGGGATACAGGATGCTTCTGTTTTCTAAGCTCTCTTTTTAAAATGCAAATCCCTCCAGCCATCACCATTCTGCCCTGACATCCTGAGACAAATGAGTGTAGGAATCTTTATCTCTCTCTTAGAGAGGCAGAGATTCTGGCACCCAGCTGTCTTTTCATAAGACCTATGGCTTCTCAGGAGGTGTCACCAAATGCGCTTTATAGGTCAGCAAACCAAAGCTCAAAGTCAGATTGAGGTTCTGTGAGAATAAAAAGGATCTCTGAGGCCAGACACATGGGAGACACGTGTTGGGAAGGAAAGCAGTCACAGTCCTCCAGGGTCCCCTTGTTGAGGGCCTTGGGAGTAGGTGACAAGAGCAGCCAAAGACCCTCCATCTCTCAGCCTTTGCTCAAACTCTTCTGTGGGCCTAGCATTTGAGCTCTGCACATTATACCTCCTCCTCCAGGAAGCCATCAAAGTGGAGCCACATGCCCCTCCCTTCCTGGCCTTGACCCAGAGTTACTGGACATGATAACCAAACAGTCCTATCTGTTCTCTTACACCTGGGGCTCCATGGCAGAGACACTGAGCTCCATGATCCAAAGGAGGAAGAAAAGACCCCAAAGGGTCCCTAAGTCTCATCTCAGATCTTCCATTTGGCCTCATCCTCTCAGGCACATAGTAAGTGCTCAATAAATGCTTGCTAGGGGAGCACCAGATGGGAGATCCAAAGGGGTGACAGGTACTCTGACCCAGACCCTCTCTGAGGTAGCTATAAACGCCTTCACCTGAGACACAGCTCGGTGCTTCTGCCCACACCCTCATGTATGGGCACAGAGTTGAGCTCTAGGTGCAGGCAAGGCTGGGACTGGCACCCACCTTCTGTTGCCCCATCCTTCCAGAAATTCACAATCTTGCTTCCAGAGCTGCAGGTGCTCCTGCACTGCCACCACCTTGGGCACTCTCATTTTAACAGAGCAGAGCACAGCATCTGAGAGCACAGCATCTAAGACGTCCAAGAGGTCAGGGACAGTCAAGATAAAAATTGTGGGACTCTTGGCATTACCCAGGGTCCTGTCAACTCTGCCACCTTTTGGTTTTGCTGTTCCTTGGGGAGCACATCAATTCTTGGGGGGGTCACTCTGTGATAGCCCCACTGACCTTTGTTTTGTTTGGGGACTTGTTTATTGTGGAAGACCCATCTCTTTATCTAGATATTGGCTCCAGTGAGCACCTTGGCCTTTTGTTTACTGCTGTCAAAGCAGTGCTTGGAGCAGAGTCTGACACAGAGAAAATACTCAACGAACACTTGTTGAGTGACTACAGTGCTCCCTTTGCTCTGTCCTTTGCCCAGGAAGAGTCCATGTAAAGACCCCAGGATGGGAGATACAGGGTTGCCAGTGCCTGATCTGGGCTGTGTTGAGAGGAGCCTGCTGGACTGGCTCATCACACCTCTCATTGCTCATCACACCTTTGGGATCTTGGTGACTCGGACCATTTCCACCCTGGCCCTGAAGCCTCTCCTCTCCTTGCCTGTCTTGGTCAGCCCCAGCAGCACCTGCCTGGAGTTCTCCTCAGAGGAGCAGCAGACCCCCTGCACACTGGCCATGGGAAGTAATGGCAGAGGGCTTCCTGAAGAGAAGGAGAGCACCAGAGCCGCTCCATTACCCAAGGGCCTCGGCCTAGACAGCTGAGCAGTGGCCAGGAACTGCTCAGCGTATCTCAGAAGTGAAGGCCTGTGTCCATGTTAAAGGAGGGTGGGCACTCCCTGGTGATATCGAGTCATCCTCTGAGGCTCTTGCTAGGTTGGCTTCAGATTCAAGACACCAGCTAAAAGGAACCACTGATCAACTAACGGAGCTTGGAACAGTGCCTAGGGAAAGTGGCCAGAATGGAAGTAGGCAGAGGGTGTAGGGCACTGGGACATTTCATTTCTTTTGGGTGGTCAACCACAACCTGAGTCTGACCCCGTTTATTATTTCAGGTGCCTTCCCCGCCCCAAGAAGTGGATCCTATGGCACCTCTCTGCTCTGTGACCTCTGTCCCCTCACAGCAGGGCTGGGATTCCTGGTCAATCAGAGTAGGGTAAACAAAGGGTACACAGTATCCCAGTTCCTCTTCCTCCCACATAGAGAAGTTGTCCTGTAATTACTGCTTGCCAGGTAGGGTTAAACCTGCAGTATCTCCAGGAACCTGGTAACCACAAAGAGAGGAGAGCCTAACTGTCCCCATTTTATAGAATTGGAAAACTGGGTGTGGAGCAGTCAGGAAGCTGGGTATGAACCATGGGTTCTGCCCAGGAGGTCCCCTCTAGAACTCAGAAACCTTTGAGCTTACAGTCTGAAAGACAAGCCTTGGGATCCCTCCCACCAAACCCAAGTGGAAACAAAAGAGTGTAAACTGAACACATCTGAAAGAAACACTTGAGTCGGATGGAGTGAATGGAGATACCTGAGAAAGTGTGTGTGCAATTAGCTCTCTTCAGTTTCTTTCAGTCTGCCAGAAAGGCAGACTAGTGATGGTTTCCCTGGGGAAATTGGGATGAACAGGAAAGGGGGAGCTTGGCCCCCTACTCATTTAGAAAGATCTGAAAACCTACAACTGGGGATTGCATAGCTAAGAGAGACTTCAGGGGAGGGGAGAAGGAATTAGCAAAAAGAAAAAAAACTGGCAAAGTGAAGAGGCTGGGTAGAGACACGTGTGGATGCATTTTAATGCAATCAGAAAGCTGCCATAATGATAATAAAGGAATACATTCAGACGTCAGGAGAGGGGAGGCAAAGTGTTGTGTCCTGGCATTTAAATCAGACTCTGTGGAGATGCTTCTTTTCCCTGCCTTTTTCTTTCCAAGGGACAAAATGGAATTTTTAAGGCAGAGGACCAGGAAACAGCACAGGGCAAGTCCTCACCTTGTAGTTTTTCAGGAAATCCCTTTAATCTGATCCTTTAAGAGGCCCCAAAGACTAGTGGCAGGACCCACTTGTCTTTGCCTCAGAGAAGTTTCGATCCCCTACTGAGGAAATGAGATCTCTTTTCACTTGAAATGAAAGGATGCTGCTGCCCTGGAAGGCAAGCCCAAGGCTCCCCAACCTTTTTCTCTGTCTCTTTCCTTTCTTTCTGCCTATCTCCTCCTTCCTCTTTATCTCTAACTCTCTTCCCTCTGTCTCTTGCCACTGCCTTCTCCCTCTCCACTCCTAATTTTACCCCTGCCTCGCTTCACTTCACCCCTTCCATTCACTCTTCTTCTTCCTCTTGGTTTCCTTATCCACACTGCTCCCACCCCACAGCTTGGAGTTGGTGAGCCATGGCCTGAAGCCCTTGAGAAGCGGTGGGGTGTGCCTCAAAGTCCTACTCTGACCTGGAGCCAGGGTAGCAGCCCCCACTGGGGTAGGTAGAGCTTTGGAGGAAGCCCAGCTATGACAGAGGCCAGGTAGCTGATCCCTGACCCAGAACTGGTAACGAGAACAGATATTGTGTCCGTTGAGAAGTAGGCACCCAGCACTAGCTCATCACTGGGAATGTATCCAGTGCTCAGTACATCTGAGGTGAGGGGTGCCCACAGGGCAGTGGCCAGGGCTCTCTGCAGAAGAGGACAGGGGATGACTGGTTCTGGTTTGCTGTGGACCCCAAAGGAGCCCCCAGCTCTATGTGAACTCTCCTGGCAGTGAGGGCCCTCTGGGGGAGAAGGTACTGACCACCCTGAGTACACAGGGACATCAGAGCCCTTGAGTGGTCCTGAGTTCAGAGGAAACCATAAATACATAGCCAGCTGCAGTTTGGTGGGGACAGATCTGTGTGTCAGTCATTTCCCAGTCCATGGACATCTAGTGAGTCTCTGCTCATCACTGGGATCTGGTTCCAGTTATTGTAATGCATATCAGTTTAGCCCAATACCAAGTTGCGTAAGACAACAGTTTCAGCTGCTCACAGATTCCGAGGGTCAGGAATTCACATTGCTCAGCATGGAAGCCCCAACTCTGCTCCAAGGGTCTGGGCCTCAGGTGGAAGACTGAGATGGGATGGGAGCTGAAGTTCTCTGGGAAGTCATTTGCTCACAGATTCCTGACTGATGTTGGCCGTCAGTTGGGGGCATCCATCGACTATGGGATCATTGCGGATCTTTACAGCAGAGTAGTTGGCTTCTTCAGAGCAAATGTACCCCAAAGAGAGAGGCAGCAAACTCCCTTTCACATCCTAGCCTCAGGGTGTCCCTGGGAACACCCCTACCATTCCTCATTTGCCAGAGCTATCCCAACAGAGTTGGAGATGGCACGGAGGGAAGAGCATGTGGCATAGACATTCTTCTGCAGTCATGTACAGGCTGCCACACACCCACACAGCCCGGGGATCAACAAGTGCGGTCAACAAGTCAGCTGACCCTTGTCACATGTGTATGGAGTCTGCGGAGGCACCCCCAGGAGTAGTCTCCCCTAAAGTGCTCAGGGCTGATTCTTACAAGGTGAACACATCGGAGAGTCAAATCTAGGACTGCATGTCCAGAAGGAGGTAACAGTGATGGAGAAAGGCGTTTCCCCTTGAAGGGCATGGGAGTGTCTCATTCAATCATTTCCTTCCACAGTGAGGGCCTACTATGTGCCAGGCAATGCTGCTATAGCAGAGTCCTGCTCTCTTTCTATAGAGAGCAGACCTGGGGGTGGAAGGAGCAGGGACAGATCAACCACACAGGCAAAAAACCACCCAGTTTGGAACCAGGGTTATAGAGATGGAAGACTGAGGCAGAGAATAAGGGAGAAGAAGCAGGAGGCTTTGGTGAGAAGGCCATCTGTAAACTGAGACCTAGAAGAGGAGATTTTAGCTTTGCGACCACAACTCCGTGCAGAGGGACCAACGCAAGAAAAACATTGCAAATGATTGTGGCCCCTGAGGGTAGCTGTGCATAAGAGGAGAGAGGAAGAGAAAGCTGGACAGCAAGACGACCCTCACGGTCTCTGGGAGACAGGCCAGATCAAGACCTGTGCTCCTTGTGTGCCGCCTGCCTCCTAGGCAGTAGGAGACCAGGTCGCTGCCACTCAGTTCCCACCGCGTCCACCCACTGCCTTCTTCACCGGCTCCAGTGCCTGCGCCCTCCCTCTCCTACCCGCCCCACCTCGCCGCTCTCTG